>VZTO01006010.1:80780-94441 GCA_013400615.1 Syrrhaptes paradoxus | reverse complement strand
CTTTCCAGTGAGGGTGACAGAGCACTGGAACAGGCTGCCCAGAGAGGTTGTGGAGTCTCCTTCTCTGGAGACATTCAAAGCCCGCCTGGATGCATTCCTGTGTGATCTGATCTAGGTGTTCCTGCTCCGGCAGGGGGATTGGACTAGATGATCTTTCGAGGTCCCTTCCAATCCCTAATATTCTGTGATTCTGTGATTCTGTGTTTCTTTTGCATTACAACATAAGTTTGTTGACTAAAAGAAATGGTTTCAAGTACATGGAAAAAAAGGTTAGTAATGGTTAAGTCATCTGGTCCAGGAACTTGAGTGACCAGTTGCTCTACTGAAAACACAAATTCATGACCACTGAATAAACTTTTGAATATATGCCAAGAATAAATCTGACTAAATTTGTTGGCCAAGTTGTTCAATACAAACTCATCACCCAGATAACCTTGGAAATGCTAACATTTGACTACACAAAGTCAGAATTACTTTGAGGGGTAACAGGGTAAAATCTGGCAATACATATATTCAGGAGATTAGATAAGGTGATCTAAAAATCTGTTTTGTACCTATGAATCTTTATATATAGATACTTCACATAGCAAATTGGAGCACTGGCTTACAAGGGTTGCCCATAATCTTTTTGATGACAATAAAATGTGTTTTTTGTATATCTTACTTTAAAGCATATTTTTTCTAGCACTTATGTTGTTCCTACAGTTCCTTTCTTAAGTTGTCTTAGAGTGGCAGATCTCAGGATGAGGTCCAGGGACTGCCTTGGTGCTGCTGAGGAGGGTCTGTAGGGACAAGCTACAGTGATGGGTTCTTCCCACTTCTGTTCATCTCTGCGGGGTCTGGACAACCCTGAAAACATTACAGAGGAGAAAGCTCATGAGCATACCATGTTTGGAGGACTCCCTGGGTAGACTTGCCTGCTTTTTGAAGAGTCTCCCAGTTTAAGACCTGCCACTCAGATCTTCTTTAGCTTAGAGAAAAATTATTTTTAAACTTAAAATTAATTTTAAAACATGAACATGTGTTCAGAGGGCCAAAGGTGGGGGAGCAAGACCAGGCTAACGCAGTCTGGAAATGTCAAACAGAGTGTGCATTAGGCTGCACTGCTAGATCACTTGGCTATTTAATCTCCATTTATGGGGCAAGAAATCCCTACGCAATGTGCAGCAGGGTTTGACAGGAAGTGAGACGGGAGAAAATGAATTGTTGGTGTTGTGATATGCTGTATGCAAAAGTGAGCCAGGGGTGAAAGGGTATGATGACAAAGCTGTTGGCAATTTAAACTTTGGCTCAGGCATAAAATAAATACATTATTCCTGATGGTGAAATTGGATGGTGCTGTCATGGATTCAGTTTGTCTTCCTGGTGTTTTTCTAGCCCCTTCTCTTTAGCCTGACCTGTGGCATTCATATCTGCATGCCGATGTGTCAAAGCGTTCTTTGAACATGTCAGGTTGTGAGTGCACTTTAATTGCAACCTTGACCACACGTGTTTTAACTGAACTCCACATCCAGATCCCATTTAAATCTGCAAATTTTGGAGGGCTCTCTGCAGAAGACACTAATTGTATCAGTTCTGGTTTGGGGCACGGTACCATTTGTGCCCAGCTTTTACGCTGCTTTGGTGTGCGAAGGGCTCACCAAACTGGCCAGGAGGGTGGTATGGGCTTTACACATGGCTGGGAACAGGGTTCTTAAAATTCGTGAGAGGTAACATGCAGCTCATAGAGGAAAAAAGTAGAAGCAACCCCAGAAACATTGCTGCAATAACTGCCAGAGAGTGGGTGTGTTGGGAAGACTATCTTCCTGTTTGTGTCACTTATATTTTTAAACTTTTTTTTTTTTTCCGATGCAGTCTGCTTTCTTTCCTCTTTCCTCTACAGGTTTTGCATCTCCTAAAAATGACACCTTTTGTCATGCTGTAGATATTAGTGCAGGGAGTCCCTGGCTGCCGGCCTGGCTGCTCCTACAGCACTGAAGATGGGGATTTCCTCAGGGTGCAGGAGAGGCAACCTCTCTACGCACACGACTCTGCTTGCTCCTAATCTCCCTGCTCTTTTCAAAATGTTTCCTCTTCAGGTTGCACCAGTGGCCAGGGGGAGAATGAAGGGAGCAGGCTGGTATTTTTGTTTTGATACGCTCCCTCCACCCCCATTTGCTTATCTAAGGCTTATCAGAAACTTTATGGGCTGGAAGATAGGCTGGAAAATCACAAAATCAGACGTTCTTGGGAGTGCTTTACTGCTTTCTGGGCTTGGTGTGGCTGGACAGAGCGCAAGCACAGCTTGTTACGCAGTGTTTTGGTAGTTCTAGCTCCTCACAGCAGCCTAGAGCATGGCTGTATATGAAAAATTAAAGAAATGAAATATTGGTGCAATTCGGTAAGCACTCTGGAGTGGCCGGTGCTGCCTTGAGCTTTGTGCTTGGCTGGCTGCTTGTTTTCCGGGGAAGGGCTGACTGCCCCTGGCTCTCAGGGTGCTGCAGAAGGAGCACAGGCTGCCCATCATGTGGGGCATTGCTGCTGCTCCCAGCGCCTGTGCTCTGAGCCACCCATTTTGAAGCCCAGGTGTAAAACAGTCTCAACCCCCTCCCTATTTATATTTAAATTCCTTGTAAAATATTTGGTGCCAAGAGGTTATTGTGGTTATGTCTTGATTTCTTATGGATCTTAATGGGGGAAAAAAATACTTTCAGCTATTTTGCTAAAAATATGTGGAATGGGATTAGCCTGCACCTTGTAAAATTTTATTTTAAGAAACTAAGGCCCTGGTCCAATCACAATGAAGTCAGTGGGACGCTTTCCACTGATTCAGTGGGCCTTGGATGTGGCCCTAGGACATTATTTTCAGTAACAAGGACTGTGAGAAATGTATCTAATATTAGAAATTTATTGTTTATATTCTTTCTATAATTAAAATGGCCAGCTGCTGTAAAAAAAAAGTTTCCTCTGAGCTGAATGTCTTCATGCTAAATTTGAGCCTACAGCAAAATTAAAGATGTTGGCTCTTGGAAACAAAGGCTTTCTGCACAGTGACCCAAACAGGATGGTTTCTCAGCAATTCTATTCCACAAGACACTGCTGTAAGACATTTGTCCAAGTCCTCCACGGCCTCCTCCACAAATGTGACAGAAGAAGACTGCAGTCAACGAGTAGATTTGGATAAGCTGTTTACATATGACAGCATAATGACAGGGATGTATGTGACTGATCTGATCCATGCCTGATTTGTGTTGTTCTTGGACAGACACAACTGAGTCTCAACTGAAAGTAGTTTCTACTTCTTTTCAGCCTTCATGGCCTGAAACCTTGAAAGACCGAGGTGCTTGCTGTCAACACTAGGTGTTTGGGCAGCTCAAGCCTCCAGATGGGTGGAGACTTGCTGGGGAAGCAGCTCTTTGCCAATATCTTCAGTAAATAAAAGGAACTGCTTGGGTAGACTGGGGCCATTTGTATTCAGGCAACTGTCTGAGATAATTTTTCCTTTTCCAGCTGCTAAATAATGGGGCAAAGTTGCCATTTGTGTCCCACAACTGTGTCACCCATGCATGGGGTGGAGAGTGACTCTAGACGGGACTCAACTTGATGGGACTCAACTAGATGGGACTGAGGTACAACATCCAAACTGGAAGGCATAAAAGAAATGGAGAAAAGGGAGAAAAAGTAACCCCTGCAGGATGACCTCCCATTCAGGGATGAGGGTCCTCTGAAATTGCTGAGGGTCACCCATGCCTCTGCAGGGAGCCAAAGCACTCCCAGGGCATCTCTCAGAAATGATCAGCATGTCTGGGCTTCCAAACATACCCAAACGCTGAACAGCAGCAACAGGGTGTAATGACCAGGCTACCTCAGAGGGGTTTGGGCAGGGCAGAGCCCCATCCTTGGCACAGGCTGACAAGTGCTGCCCTAAGGAGCTGAGTGGTGTTTCATTCCCCAGCCAAGGCCACCCAACACTGCCTTTGGTCTGGACATCAGCAGGGGCAAGGAAAGCCTCTGATGGCAACCACACCAGCCAGCCATGGAAGCACTGAGCCAAGAGCTGCCCAGGAGGTGGTAGTCTCCCCTACTGCTGAGCATTCACTCCTTCCAAGCTGCTATTTTATTGTGTCTCCCACCTACCCTTTACCTCCTGTAAAGCCAGGTCTGTGTAAACTCCTTTGCTGAAAACCCCTGTGCCTCCCCGGCTATGCGTAGCTCATTCTCGAGCACTCCTGGGGAGTTATGTAGCTTAAGAGTTTCTGCATGGGATGCCTCAGCAAGTGCCATTTAAGCAATTTTCACAGGAATGCCTGGAAGCTGAATCAGTTGTTCTAGCTGCCCAAGACAGAAGAAACACTTCAAACACCAAACCTTCTAATAAGTTAAATTTCAGCCCATCTCAAAACACTCTGGATAATGTTGAACAGGAATCATGTGTACTTTATTTCCTTTGTTCATTGAATCCAACTGCATGCTACAGTCAATACTTCTGTTACAGCTCTTGCTAACATACTGGTTGAAGCCGAATTCTGATCTCACTCCAGCTTCACACCTGAATGACTGCATCTACTGCAACTTTATTGAAAGATATGGTAACTATTGGATGCACGTTGATATTGGTGAGCAGTTACACACACATAACCAGTCCTACTGGAACAAGTAATAGCTCATTGATTTGAATGAACTTCAACATTTGGCCATAAGGCATCACTTTAACCTCTTTACCTTTTGAACATACGTCAGTTAAAAAATGCTTTGGATATTCTAGAAAGATGCCTTTGTTCTTAATAGATTTCCACATAAAATGGGACGTCTTCTATATTTGCTTGCTCTAGATCACATTTTGTAATAAATACTTGGTATCCAGAGTTGTTTTTTTTTTTTTTTTTTAATTGAATTATTATTACTACTGTGGCATTCAAAGCTTGCTCAGTGCTCCACCAGGACGCCAAAAACCAGAGTGATAGGGAAGTTGACTCCCTGATAACTATGCCTGTTTTACTCATACTAAAACAACAAATGCCAAAATAGACACTAAAGGTGAGAAAATCTTATCTAATGTTACCAAATCAGTCTTTCACAATAGACGTGCTAAGCAATGTTGCACATAGCTGATGCAACAACACAGACAATAATTAATAGGAATGTCTTTCCACTTAGGTTTCCCCTTATTTTTCATACATCAGTGTGAATAGTTATATGCCACATATTGAAAGAGTTTTGCATGCTGTATACAGTCTCAGACAAATGGATCCTTCTTTCTGGGCCCCCCAACACATGAAGGGCATCAAGCTGTTGGAGCGGGCCCAGAGGAGGACCACAAAGATGATCAGAGGGCTGGAACACCTCCCCTATATGGACAGGCTGAGAGAGTTGGGGTTGTTCAGCTTGGAGAAGAGAAGGCTCCAGGGGGATCTTATAGCAGCTTCCAGTACCTGAAGGGGGCCTACAGGAGAGATGGGGAGGGACTTTTTACAAGAGCATGCAGTGACAGGATAAGGGGTAATGGATTTCAACTGGAAGAGGGCAAATTTCTGCTAGATATTAGAAAAAAATTATTTACTGTGAAGGTGGTGAGGCACTGGAACAGGTTGCCCAGGGAAGCTGTGGATGCCCCATCCCTGGAAGTGTTCAAGGCCAGGCTGGATGAGGATTTGAGCAACCTGGTCTAGTGGGAGGTGTCCCACTAGGCCCCCTGCCATAGCAGGGGGGTTGGAACTAGATGATCTCTAAGGTGCCTTCCAACCCAAACCATTCTATGATTCTGTGATTCTGATGGAAAATAATGTTGTTGACATTTGAGGAATGTAAATAAAATGTTTAAACTTAAAATTAATTTTAAGGTCTTTTTTTTTTAAAAAAGATCTTCATTATGTTCAATGAAGACATGCAGCATATTAAATTGCCACTTGTCTTGAAACAGTTCTTGAGTGAGACTGATAGCAGCACACCACCCTTAGATTCATATCAAAGTTGTATAGTTGCTTCAGACAGTGTTGTGTGGGGGCTGTGACAAAAAACCCAGTTCTGCCCTGTTGTTCATTCAGCCACATATCCCCATTCTTTCCTTGTGCTCATATTACTGCTCATGCAGCCATGCAGTGCTGGAGAACCAAGGAGCAATGAAGGGCTAGTAGAGGGAAAGCTGATTCTCAGCTGTATCAATTCCCTGATGCAGCTCCCTGCAGAACCGACAAATTACTCACAGCTGCAAGGGCACAAATAGCTTTGGGTAGACAAGGAAGAGGGAAGAGACCACCCCCACTCACCTCATTTCAACACAGCTCAGACTTCTGGAATAAAATAATCATGGAACTTCAGCTGCAGTCAAGCAAGCAGAATTACCTGCTGAGGGCTTCCTTTGTGGGGAACAGAACAATAAAAGTTGAAAAGAAGCTGTAGGGTTAGATGAGATTTGTCTATGTTTGGCAGAGACTTCTTCCTTTCTTAGAGTTTCTTGGAAATGTCTTCAAAACATTCCAGACTTGGTTTTGCTCCTTAAATACTCTTTACTGTTTTATTTAAACAGTGAAGAGCCAAATTCTCTCCTCAGATATGCAAGCAAGAACTCCCACATTAATCAGCAGAGTTGTCTGCACATATCCTAAGTGCAGGAAGTTTGGTATGCGCTTTGTTTCCTAAAGAGAAGTAAATTCTGAGCACAAGCTTCCTCCTATTCACACAGAGAACAAAATATTGCATGCTTCCAATGTGTATTGGGGACCAGCTGCTCTCACCCTACAGGGACCACTAACATATGTCATAAGAAGCCCCAGTGGCTACATAAAGACTGTCCGCAGAGCACAGGGTATATCAGGACAGTTAAAATGGGGAGTCCTACCCTCTGATTTATGAGACGTGAGGAAGAGGTAGGAAGAGCTGCATGTAAGAATGGGATGACATTAATTCACAGAAGAGAAATTGGTACATCATATTTGATTTAAAATGCAGGGACTGAAACACTAATGTAGGTCTTTAACTTCCTTGATAAAACACTAGTGGACTTAAAAATAGGTTTTAAAAACTGAGCTGCTGTTTTGATTTGTAAAACAAGTTAAACCACACTTGACAATAAGGCATGTGCTTTAGATTTCCCTGGTTTGAGGCAGTGTTTACTCTGGCAGATATATCCTTAAGTGAAGTTTTTTTTCCCCCCTCAAAGCTGTTACATGGTAGACTGATGTTGGCTGACCCTGAAGCAAAAATTTGAAAACAGCACATTTATTTTCCTCCTAATGCTAAACACACATGCCATGCAGCATTTTTTGGTCTAGCTGGAAAATCTTCAACTCTGGACTATTTGTCCCTTTTACTTTGACTTAATGTTTTCATGAATATAAAAATAACATAACGAAGCTGGGGGACGGGAATGTGTGTGTTTTACAGCGAGAGTGGAACCTGCAATTTGCAGGCTACAGAGTGGAACAGGCAGATGGGAAGAACCGATGGGTCAGCTTGGTCCTGCACCGTGCTGGTGACAACAGGCTTCTGTGCGTGTCTTAGCACCCAGCACAGCTCCCAGGGTGCCGCTGGCCCAGTGGGCAAAATGTTAGCAGAACTGTAAATTCTCTTCTTAGTCATTAGCTTCCTTATAACACAGGCATACAAAAATCATTAACTCTTCCAGCACTTAACTGTGTGATGTGGCAGGAGAAGCCAGATGACTTACCATCCTTTTCTTCAATTAGGAGCACATGTTTAGCCTGTGGCAAAATACTGGTTGACACTCTTTCCTACTACTTGAAAATCCCTTGGGAAAAAAAACCAAAACAAACAACTGGCAGATCACTGCCTGCAATGTTGATGATATTTAAGAACAGCTCTGAAGGAAGATTACTTTTTGGGACGTAAGTATTGCTATGCTAGTTAAGATCCTAAGCTACAGAGATTTTGTAGAGGCCATATGTGACTAACTCTTTTTTAATAGCTTTTGTGTAGGTATAAATAAAGCTGGCATACCTGTAGAGCCACAGTCAACCTCAGAAACATTGATTTCTCTCTCACTGGAAAACAATTTACAAGGTCTCCTAAGTCTTCCAGAAGTTAGCCAAGGGTGTCAGGGTGGGTTACCAGAAGAAGGAGCAACATGAGCTCATTGAGTGAAGTTGCCATTCTTACTCTTGCTAACAGAGCAGTGGTTTGGGTAAAACACTCAGGGTCTGTTCCTTGCTATTCTTGAATGGATTTGACTTGATTGGACTTCAGCTAAATGGATTAAATTGTTAAACCAATTTAAGAACATCAATGTTCAGAGATGAAAGAAGTTGCTTAAATTGGTGTCAATCCTGACATCAGTAAAGAGGGAAAAAAGATTTAAGAAAGAAGGACTTATAAGAAATCATTCCTCTTGATGAAATTTCTAACTCTTTGCCAATGCTAACTGAGAGGAATGAAAAAAAAATCCTCTGGAGAGCTTTTAGCAATTAGTTCCTGTTTGCAAAGAATCTGGGCCTGTGCTGCACTAGGGCACTTGGCCCAACCATTTTTAATTTTTTTTCATAAACTGGACTGCACCTCGTTAGAGATGCCCAGCTGTATTTTTCTCTCTCTTTCACAGCCATACACATCACTTTTCATCCTGTCCTTTTCATTACCTACTGCTTCTATAGTAAGTAAAGCAAGTGGAATTGTAGCATGAAGAAATTTCTTACGTATTTATCAGGTTTCTCCTGATGTTCAGTGGCTGGAAACTCAGAGGCTAAAGCAGAACTTTGACACACAGTGCTGTGGCTGTCACCCTTGCAGATATTCTGCAGCCATCAGTGGTGCATGGGCCATAGTTCAAGCAGTTCTACCACACGGTGCTCAGGGACCGTGGATCTGATACACGCCATGTTTTTGCATTGTAGAGGGCCAAGCTGACTTTGCCTTCCTCTGAGCTGGTGTATAAGCTATCTCTAGCCTAGAAATTATATGGTTGCCCTATTGCAAGCAGCAAAGATAAAGGGAATCCATAACAGACTACCATGTTGCTACAGCTTCTAGATTAAGTCAGTGCTACTGTGTTAGAGCAGGATCTGCTCATCCCCATCTGTGTAGACATACCTCCAGTAGATTATGGGTGAAACACTGAAGAGCCCCATAGATTGCTGTGGCTCTGAATAATATGCACACTAAAAGCTATGGGGCCAGTCACATAGCCATTCTATAAGAGCTGTAGCTGAGGGTTGTCCACACATTACTGTTAAAATCATGGACATCTCATGTCTTTCTTCTATGGGGCTGGATAATAGAGATGCTGAGAAGGATATGTGTGCATTTGTGGTCCCCCTCGGAAGAGCTATCAGGAGGACTGGAGGCCACTCAGTGAACCATTCTGTAGGAGCAAACCATTGCAGAAGTGCTCTGAGGAAATGAAAGGAGCCAGCTTGTGTAGGAAAGAAAACATGACAAAAGACATGCAGTTTTCTGCCTTTATGTTTTGCAAGGATAAAATTAGGTCGTAGTCAACATAGATTATAGTTTATAAGACCTTTCCTTTTTTTTTTTTCTTTTTTTTTTTTTTCTCTCTCCCCCCTTTTTTTTTAGTAGCAAAATTCCCACTGCTGGGCCAGAATTTCAAGGGTTTCAGCAAAGGCAACAACTAAACCAGTACGTGCCAGTGTCCTTGAATGCAGAGATGTGGCATCTGAAAACAAGATGTGCATAACAGTACCCTTCTGTTCTGTAACTTAGCAACTTGGGATGTAAATGGATACTCTTCAAAAGAAGATTTCCCATTTTAATTGGCAAGAAGAGAGATTCGTGTTAGAAAGTAGACTTTGTGTTCAAAGCTGTCCAGTGCAGATGCAATTATAGTTGTACTAAAGTGTATTTGTTAAGGTCAAGTAAGAATTTACTGTTCTCTCCATTTTTATATATTTCTGCTGTCACTCTTCATGTGTGTTTGTGAGTATGTGTATACATATAAAAGACAGGTTGCTACATAAAACTCCTTTTGCTAAACAGTTTTATTCAGAGAAGTCCTTTGGTATCCAGCTTCATGGTACCGATGTTTGGAGCAGTGGCAATTTTCAGGGCAGTTTCTCTTAGCTACGGAGAGCTCCACCACCCTGTGCCTATACAGCCAGGGAGGTGGGGTGGGGGATGCTGGTTCCCATTCCCTCAGTGAAGGGCAGGAATTGAACACAAGATGCCCACAGTGAGTCCTCTGGAGACAAAGATTCCCACCTTTTTCCCTTGGGAACCCATTTCTGAGGGCTTCTAACCTCACCTGTAAATTTTCCTAATATACTCTAGTTTAGAAGCCGCTGCCTTCATCTCTGTGCTAGTAAGCAAAAAAAATAGCATGCTTACTCATGTTGCCCAAATGTTGCCCTTTATTTCAGTTGTCCTGTTTCTGTTCAAAAGACCTAAACTGGAATAGAAATATTTTGGGTTTTTCAGTCTAGCAAGAACCTCCCAAAAATTTGGATCAAAATATTGCCCTTTCTCACTCTCCTCTCCTTTTTGGCAATGTTTTATTTAGGACTTCAGACAAACAAAAATTCAGTTCTTCACTCAGCTCTGTTGAATACCAGCAGACCTCTTCTACCAAGTGTCACAGGTTTCTGTCAGTCCTTTGGCTGGTTCTCTAAGGTAAGTGTTACTGTATTACTAATATTTCATGTTTAGTGCTAGTGTTATGTATTTTATTCCAAAGGATTTTCCTTTCCAAATTAAATGACTAATTTTTAGTTATCCTAAAAATCAGTGCATCACCATTATGCTCAAGCTGCCTCTGAGGTGGAGCCTGGCAGCCCCCTAAGGATCAAGACCAGCACGGCAGCTTAGCAGGAAAGACTGTACCCAGAAGATGCAGGAAGGGCTAGACTGAAAGCACCCTAAGGAGTTTAGCACCACATGGGGTCAAACCTTCAGTTTCGTATGTTGTCCTACCTTGTACTGACTTGTAACTGTGGGGGAAGGACGGATCCAAGAGATGACTTAATTCAGATTTTGATTCCACTGTATGCACTGCCCCTTCTGTCAGAACTTAGAGCAATAGATCACCTCTGTTATGCACGATAACGGGAGCTTGCGGCAAGCCCTGCATCTCAGGTGCTCTCTGCACTGGATGCTACTTGTCAGAGGGACTTTGGCTGTTGCTCACTAGGAGACACACCTTGTCCCAGCCTGGCAATTTCTGCATTAGGTTTAGCATAGGCTCCCTTGAGGGTTCCTGGCAGCCCTGAGCACCCATCACTGTTTAGCAGCCCCAACTGGGAGACTGGCTTCTTTCTTCCCAAGGGAGATGAAGGGAGAGCGTGCATACATGTGTGCCTGTGCATGTGCATGAGTGTGCATGCATGTATGTGTGTGTCTGAGGAGCTAGTGCCAACTTTGTCCCTATCTGACTATGATTGTGTTTGACAGTGGTGATCCCCCTTAGGCACTCCAACTTTTCAGGCAGCTTTTGGAGTTGGGGAGATTTTAGTCACATCTTTCCTGCTACTGTTATTAATGGTGGAACAACCTAAAAGATCCACCTTCATGCTCCCTCTCTACATAAAGAGGAGTGATCTGGCCTTGTTTGCTAAGGAGTTTATTTCCAGGGGACTGGACCATTGCTTTCCCTCCTCCTGCCTGAGAGTGGTTCACTTATTTATTCTGTTCCTTACAGCATGTTCATGGCTTCTACCTTCCTTCTTTTGTTAAAAGCCCCTTAAAACACTGTGCTAAAACCTTGCACGTCATACACCTTAGCAAGTCATAATCACATCTGGTTTAGCATCATGGCTGCAATCAGTTATTCTTTCTGACTTTACAAGCTAAACACTGATCAGATATTAAGACACTGTTAAGTAGAGGCAAGGTTGAACCTGGAAATGTCAAGTACCCTCTTGACCCAGGTGCAATAAGGGTTGAGACACAACAGCATCTTGGCTGCTTTACACTGCAATGGCCTAACAAGAGTCATTGCATATCTTTGAACTGTAAAGTAGGGGACATCTAAGGACACAACTTTATGAAGACTGATTCCACCTTCTCAAAGGTAGAAAAAGCCTTGGTAATAAGAAGTACAGCTAGAGTTAAATAACCATATCTTATTTTTCAGTACAGTAATGGATTCATCCAATGGTATGAGAATGTGAACATAGTGATGATATTCACTGATTTATTTATAGGAATAAATTCTTAATCAATGTGTAATTATAAAACATTACTTTTGACTGTTAAGGCGTTGTGGTGGGTTAACCTTGGCTGGATGCAAGGTGACCACCAGGCCCCTCTATCACTCCCCTTTCAGCTGAATTAAGGGGGAAAATAAGATTAAAGTCCTTGGCTTTTATGGCTGAGCTGATGTCACATGGTACGGAACAGCCAATCCGGGTCAGCTGTCCCGGCTCCGCCCCCTCCCAGGATGTGTTATAAACACCCTGCTGGCTGCCAGTGGGACACTAAGCACTGTGAGGGCTGCTGTGGCCATACTGACTCCATCTCAGCCAGACCCAATACAAGTGTATTTTGCTGTAATGGATAGGAAAAAAAGGAGATTTGCTCAAAATTACTTAGCACTCAATTTTTTGGGGAAAGCCTGAGCCACAAAGTCTTGATCCATACACAAACTTCCCAAGTGGGTGTTGTTCAGTGGCTTTGATTCAGTGAAGGGAACAGCTTCTAAGTCCACACCTTAGTTTCCCTATTAATCAAGGAAAGGGGAAACAGACCAGCTCTTGAGTCCAACCTAATTTCTAGTATTAATCCACTGAAGACAAAAGTTAACGAGGTGGGGAGTGTGCATGCAGCTTCTCTGCATTGGAGACTATCATCAGAGGTCATGATAGACCTCACCAGATCAGTCTTACCTTGGTCTGCTAATGTACCTTCTGTGGAGCCATACTGGTGTTTAGATTATTCCTGTGAGCTGTGTTGAAACAGTACAAAACAACAAAGAATAACAAGGGAGGGAGTTACTTGTTATTGTTGTCCCAAGTTTTTCCATGGCTGGTTGAGTCACTTTATCTCTGCTGCTCGATAAGAGCTCACAGAGGATTGATTCCTATTTTCAGATGTGTTTTGTGTTGCAGCAATACAACTACCTTGGATCATAAGCCCTCTCTACAGCTTCAGTCATAGCATATTAAGATAATATCAGAAGTCTGGTTTTGCTGTAGACAAATCCTTGGTCTGCTGCATGCGAAAAAAAAAATCCGTCTAGGATAAAAATTCATTGGATTCTGTTAGGATAAATTAACATGACAATATTTCTCTTTTGTTTATCTACAGCTTATGTTAGTCTCTTCTGAAAAAAAGCATTTTGATACTTCCCAGCAGAGAACTTCTGTGCTAGAGATTTCCTTGTCTATTCCGCTGGTTGCATCAGATAAAAATTAAGTGAAACATGACATACTGACAGTGAGACCAGCAGACAGAAATTTGGCTGGGCCTTCAGCTACACTTGAATTTCTGCTAAGCATGTCATGAATTGTGGCAGCTGGGGGAGGTTACTAAAATAAAAATAAAATAAAAAACTCTAACAAATAAAAACCTCAGAGAATTAAACCTTTTCAGTTCTGATTTCATCAGGAAAGCAGAGCTGGTAATAGTGTCTTATTTTTATCAGTATGTTAATTGACCTTTGAGTTTTTCTACTGCATAAAGACCACAAAAGTGCTGTTTATATGTTCTTGGTGTGAATGTTTGATAATTGGTATTTATTTTACCTTGCTTTACATAAGATACTTTCCATAAGATATATAAGA
>VZTO01006010.1:13302-75114 GCA_013400615.1 Syrrhaptes paradoxus | reverse complement strand
CTGACCGGTCTATAGTTACCCGGGTCCTCCTTCTTGCCCTTTTTGAAGACAGGAGTGATATTCACTTTCTTCCAGTCCTCAGGGACCTCCCCTGTTCCCCACGACTTGCCAAAGATGATGGAGAGTGGTCTAGCAATGAATTCCGCCATCTCCCTCAGCACCCGCGGGTGCATCCCATCAGGACCCATGGATTTATGGGTGTCTAGATTACTTAACTGATCCTTAACACAGTCTTCATCACATCAGGGTAATCCCTCCCAAACTCATGTGCTGTTCAAGTCCCAGGTCCATGTCCTCTTGCATCCCAAGCTTTTGATCCTCTGAAATCATGGACACTGTCATCCTTCAGGCTCTGCCCTCCACATCCGCCCTTACAGTCGGGGTCCCTTGGGCTGTCTCCAGGTGTGTGTCTCTGTTTGTCCTTCTCATCTCCTCCCAGTGTCCCTGAGGGACTTAGATCACTGGTATGTGGAGAAAAGAGCGGCCAGTATTGGATGCAGAACCCATGTTTTGCCTTGGGCCTGTCACCTCCTGCTTTGGCAGCCACTGTTCCTCTGTCACCCAGGCAGCAGCAGGACGGGAGAGGCTCTTGCTTTCCTTTGTTTCTACTCTATAGGGAAAATCACAGGCTGGGGGCTTCTGAACTTTTTAAAAGGAAGCTTTACTTAGACGTCTGGCTGGTGTGCAGACTGACAGCAGGGTGTTTCATTGTCCCTTATGGTCTCAGTGTCACCTGTGGCCTACCCTGCCAAACTCTGGTTTAGGGACTTGGAAAACATGTTTGAGTCTATGCACAGCCTTATGCTTTGAGGCAAACTAATATGGAAAGGCATCTCTCTGACAGTCGTTTTTTACCACAGAGAGAGCTGTGAAAATTAGCTGGGCAGTACACCCTTCTTCAGGTTAGAAGAGAGGGGCTGCATTAGTTCCATCTGTATGAGCACTTCTGACCCTCATTTTCTGGAGTCACATCTGACCCCAAATGTACTACTCATCCCGGGTGGGATAAGGAAAAATAATCCTGCAATCTTTATACTGCTGCTAGTAGTATAGTTATTTGCAGACTTGCCCAGCTGCAGGACAGTGTTCTGGCAAGTTCTCATTGTTGTCCTTCACAGCAGCATTCAAGAACCTTGGAAACAGCTGGTCTAACAAAGTCCACTTTGAGGCTCAGCCCAGAGACTGGCACAGAGGCAGAATAAGCCATTAAAGAATAAACCTCACCAAGATCTGCATTTGGAGTGGAAAAACACTTAGGCTAACAAGCAGGAAATGTCAAGGAGGGGCTCTTGGGAACTAAGTGCATTTCTCTGCTCAGTTTCCATGGCAAGGAATCATCTTGTGTAATTAACACCAAACCACCTCTTTTCTCATACAAAGCATGGAGACACAGCAGACGGGCAACACTTTCACAAGAGAACACCATGGTGAAGGCAGATGGGACCTTGGCTTCTCAACACTGGACTTGAATCCAGATCCTCCATATGCCAGGAGAGCAGACAAGCCATGGCACACATGCCAGTGAGTGTATCTCATCGCAGTTTATGTAAGCTGTTCTATAAGCCAAGTGGGCTCTAGAGAACATTAAGATGACATTGGGCCTGAGGGATGAAGGGCACAGCATGTGTCTGCCAATAGCAGTGCAGGCACCAAAGAGTTTAAAATTTGAGCCTCATCCTTCCAGCATGAGGAGGCAGCTGAACATGACTTAGAGGCACTCCACCATTAATTTAGTTAATTTATTCATGGAGAGTGTGAAATTCTTTAACATAAGGTAAATAGTTCAGAAGGATTAAAAAAAAATAAAGAAATTAGATTTCTAGCATTAATAGGAATATCCATTTAAAACAGAAAATTTCAATGAAAGAGCTTTGAAGTTTCATCTATGCAGTCAAACTCCAGGAACTGGAGGAAATTTCTCCATTAGGTGAGCCACCCCACAGATGCCCACCCAAGCTAGTAGTGGTCAGTACCATGGGAGAGACAGGAGACAGGATTTCCCGGTCTCATCCAGTCTGGCTGAATTGCTTTATAGCAACCAAAAGGTAATGTATTTTCTGCCAATTCTTTTTCTCTGTCCAAAGTAGAAACCAACTAGGAAACTATGTTTAACATCAGACATACTTTTTCCCTGCATATGAAGAAATCCAGAAGATGAGTGTTTCATTATAAAAATATTTCATACTTAAGAGATAATGTCCTTGGTTGGGTAGCAGGGTAATCAGTTGCATAAAAGTGAAAGGATTTAAGATGTGTTAAAAGGGTGGTCATTTTAGCTGCACCATAACTACAATAACATACCTTTTTTTTCTTAGCCATGCCAATCTTATATGAACACTCTCCTTTCCTGTTACTCTTTCACATTGCCTGGATAGGAAATCAAATGCAACAGAGGTGGGTGAGACTAGAAAAGTTTCAGATTTTATTGAACTTCGAGGGTTTTTGGAGCTAGTGACTTGCAGAGGCATCATTCTGTTGAGGATTTCATCCGTAGCTTGGTGATTAGCAATTGAAGGATGGACCATGTGAACAGACGTGAATGAAGAAGAACTACATTTTGGCCCAGTTTTGTCTGTTTTAATGAAGGAATAATTTTCACCTTGAAGCATATTTGTTTGATTTGTCTGTAGAGAACACGGCATTTTTTGAAAGAAACAGTTTTGCTGACTCCTGTGTTTGGAAATTACCTTTTTGGTTACTCAAATAGGAAAGGATAAACACTGGAAATGTTATTAATAAAACATTAAACCCCTCAAAACCCCAGGTCCTAATTCAGCAGAGGTCAGACAATAAAGTTTACAACCACGCACTCCACGCTGCTTGGAGCTCAGAGCCAGCACACCAGCGACTGGCCAGATTAGTTAATCTTCCTCAGCTTCGTCTTGGGCCCTATAACTATTGCAGCAGGTCATTAACCAGCTGGTGAAGCCCCAGCACATCGTACATTTATTCCCAAACCTTAGCAGCCGTTGTTGAGTCCAGGAGCCTTAAAGAGGTATTTCTGATGTTAGTTGACAGAAGGATAATTTATGCTTGCTGTAATTCAAAGGGATTCCAAGGTAACTGTAAACTAATGAAACCCAAAGAGCTTTCCCAGTGAAGGTTCCTTATTTAATCAGTTGAACAAAAATGGAAATATGTAACGTGGGCCGTTGTTCTTTTAAAAAAATACAGCCTTTTTGTAAAAAGGGAGATAAATGAGTTCATATTGTGTTAGAGGAAAGAAATGAAAAATGTTTGATTAAAGTAAAATGTTTATTCTCCCCACTTTTCTTGATTTTTTTTAACTTTGCTTTTCATCACTGCCAAAAGTAAAAAGCAAAGAATGCAGTGTCTAGTAAGTTTGGTAACCTAGTAGAGGTATTGCTTTCAGATCGGATTGTCTTCCTTTTTTTAAAAAAAAAAAAAAAAATCTCGAATGAAAGGCTCTCTTTAATCAGATAGTTGACCGGCAGGTAATTTTAGCCTTTTGTGACACACCAGTTGGCAGGTACAGTAGTACATAACCATGAGCCTTTTCCTACAGCCTTCCCTCCCTCTGGGACACTCACAGACGTGTCTCTGTCTTATCAGTCCCAGGGGACTGTTCCCAAACATTTTGCAATGAAAAGGCACAGGAGGGGCCTTTTCACTGCCGCAAAGAAGGGCCAGCTGTCAAGGTAACGACTGCCGCTGGACACACAGATGGCACTGGTGGTGCTCCCTCAGCCCACCATGCACCTGAAGAAAGGGGGTGTCCATTGCACAGCTGTTTCCGTAGGGGCCACACTCTTACCCCCGTCCCAGGGCTCGGGGTCCTTGCCAGGCTGGGAGGGGCTCGGTGGCAGCAGACACAGATGTCCCCAGAGTGTGCCATCCTGGCGTAAAAGGCACAGCCCACGGAGATAGATCACCCTTTGCAGTTACTGCCTGCTCCTTGTGCTCACCCCTCTTCTGCTCATCGTTTTCAGTGGTGGCTGGGAGTGAAACATAACTTGCTGCATGACTGACAGCCCTTCAAGCCCCTCAGCAAACCTCAGGCCTTATTTTGAAAGGCCCCCGAAAGCCAAAAGGATTGTGTGCTCTCTGAATGTGAGGCTGCTGAACTGCTGCCAACCCCAGGCTGCTCCATTCAAAGGGCTGAGTGAATAAATGAGAATAACATCCTTGGGGACCTCGGGGATCAGTTTACTCTGAAAATCCTCAGCCTCACAAAGGGTCAGAGTCACAAGGTAAATGAAAATGGCTGGGAGGGGACTTTGATGGCCGAAGCACTGTAACTGTAGAGGACTTGAAAGAAAACTGTATTTTTTAAAAAAAGTGAGAGAAGTGAGGGAGCAAACAGGGAGAAGGTGGTGGGGAGGGGGACTTCAGCCTGCCATCTCACCAGAAGGGAGAGGGGTCAATGGGAAGAAGAGAAAGAAACTTCTCTGCTCTGTTAATCCACAGAAATCTTTAAAACACTGCTATTTAGAGTATGGGCAGCGGCTGTAGCAAGGGTGAGCCTCTCCCCTGCCTCCGGCCTCAGTGCAGCTGGATTGTTTCCCTTGGGTAACTAGCAGCCCTCAGGGCACAGGGGCCTGATAAAATGGCACTAGGGGCATTACTCCACCGTGTGTTACACCACAATAGTTTCAGCATTTCAGTTAAAAAATGCCCGTGTAAGTTAATAAGGAGACATTCAAGAAAGGCATCTTGGAAATAGCCTTGCACTGGTGTGGAAGGCAAATAATGTGAATGTGTGCACTTGCCTTGGGTCTCTTTAAGATTTTCAGTGCAAATGTCAGTAAGTCCTATAAGTCCAGATCTGAGTTAACAAGTTGAGACTAGTGGGAATTAGACACCTAAACACTTCAGTCTTGAAATCTCTGTCTCTTGTTGGTTTTATCTCTTTACCTGTAGTTCCCTGAGCAGCTCCGTTAGTACTGACAGTAGTAAAGTTAAACACATTCCTGAACATTTGCGGGAAATTTCTTATTAGGTGTTTGTATAGTGCCTGGCATATGAGCCCCTTCTCTGTTGGAATCACTGAAATTCAAGCCCTAGTAATTACAAAAATAGGTTAAATACTGAATTATAGCAGCTTTCTGTCAGATTCCCTTCTGCTGGTCAATTTTTTTTTAAGTCCTTTAATTCAAGATGCCCAGCTGACAAGTGCATAGTTTGGGTCAGAGAGTGTTGCTTTCTCAATTATGTACCCTAACTAAGGGAGAAGCTGTATATGCAGACAAACTCATCTTTACTTTCACACGATAAAGATTATACCTGGAGGCCACTGAGAGAGTTAGAGGCTTTTCTCCCTTCTCTGCTGTTTGTAAAGACTGCTATCTCTGCATAATTTTCTTTTGCAAATAGTTATTCTTCTCTGTAACGGAGGATGGGAAAAAGAATATCCCACTGAAAACTAAGAGAAATTCAAGCTTGCAGGATTTAGGCATTCAGATCAAGATCTATACTCCATGTAAAAGAGTCTTGCCTTTAATTTCCACCAGCCTCCATGTCATCATACAAACTCCATGCCTTGTAACTGAGTTAAACTCTATTATTTATGACACACTTTTAGGGTTAGAAATGTTAGTACCCCATACCAGTGCACAAAATAATGGTGGGCAGAGAACATGCAGGATCCTCTTTCATGTTTCCTGCACTCTAGCTACAATATTGTTCTCTGAACAAGTCTCTCCTGCCTTGGGATCCAGGTGGCGAAGGACCTGTCAGCCCCAGAGAGCATCACAGGCTCTTGTCCATCTCTCCTGGTGGTTTTTAGGGTGAAAACAAGAGGGTTTAGCTTACCAGTAGTGTAGGCCTGTGAATAGCTAGACCCTCCATCTGAAAGCAGAAATAAAACCTATTTCAATCAGTTTGGTTTTGTGTAGCATGAGTTGATAATAGAGTTGATGCCACTGCAGAGGAAGTAAAATGGCATCCACAAGGGCAATTGCTAATAAGAGATTTTTGCAAACCAGAAATCTTTGAGCCTTTTTTGAAGCTTTTTTTTTTCCTCATCAACATTTCTGCCTAAATCCTTGTACAAGGCAGACTAGAGACATTGCTGGCTTGCGATCTAGTTCCCATGTCAACCACTAGAAGCTTCAGGGGAATGCATTTAAGCTCTCTGCACCTCAGTTTCATCTTCACAGTGCAGAAACAGAAGCACTAGTTTAATCCTACACACTGTGAAAAAGAGGTACAAGTAAACTGTAGGAATCTTGTTTTGGCAGATAGATTAATGGAGGAAGAAGAGACTTTGTACAGAGCAGATCAGTCAAGAAGCTATTTGATTGTTTATTCTTAAACAAAAGCAGGTAGTTCACAAAACCCAAGTCAGGTTTTCTAATAGGGCTGGGTACCTAACCCAGGGTTCAGGCTCCACTGTGGATTCTCTGAAGTCTAATAAGGAGCAAGGTCATGCTGCAGTTTACCCAGGGTGTGGGCATTAGTGAGATTTCCTTTTAGCCTGCCACCTGTTTTCCCACACTAGTGGGAGCTTTGCTGTCTTTAAGATCTCTACCACCTTTGTCGCATTTAGCTAAATAGGCCAAAGGCTTCAGAAGTTACAGTAGTATCTTGTGTTGGTAGAAGACTAGTTTCCGTAGGAAATCAGGCTGAGAAAGCAGTTTGGTTCAGAGTACACTCACGTCTATAACATGCCGTAATTGACTGTAGCTGTGAGCATCGTTGTTTAAATGAACACACATACACACATATTTCCTAATGCCTAGCGGAAGCAATAAGCAGAACCAATCATGTATATGTAATTGTGTTTATTTTTCACAAATGAAAGGATTCTCTTAAACCAAACATTTGAGAAATGGTCCAGATTGGGATTTATCTCAGTTATGTGTGTGGAGAATTATATGAGACACTTTTTTCTGGAGAAGAAAAAAAAACAAAACAACAAACTGAAATGGCACATGGAGTTCATTAAATAGAGCTAATGGTTTCAGTCACATTTCTAATAGTGTAGAATAGCTACCCAGCAATGTGGGCTGGGAATAAATCTGTGTGATACTTACTGAAACACATGTGCTTTTGTTTTCCCTCACCATGATGGGCAAACTGTCTATTCTTGTAATGCTTTATTTTTACTAAAGTGAATAAGGAGAAATGTGAATGAGGAGAAAGAATAAACATGATCAATCTATACAAAATCTTGCTATGTATGGGTTCAGATAGATAGGCACAAAGAGGTCTGTATCTGCTGTAGGGTGGACAGTTCATGGTTCTCTACAATACAGTCATATGTAAGGCCAGTGTTAAAGCCATACAGGTCACATTTCAAAGTGACAACTTGTTCTTAGCCTCAAGCAGACAAAAGGCAGGGTGACACAAGTTAACTTATCCATGTAGTTGATGACAACATTTGCTTTAAAGTACTCTTTATTTCCCAATTCCTACAATCATTTTTTTAAAAGTATATGTCAAATGGCTTTCAATATTCCAGTTGTCTTTGGAACTGAGAGGTTTTTGTTCACGTGGAGGCAGGGAGCAGCTGCCCAACATACAAGCCCCCTCCCCCCCCCCTTTTTTTTTCTTTCTAACCTTTGCAAATACGACTCTCTTTATTTTGCTTTCCCAGTGTTGCCCAGCAGCAAATCTTTGCAGTCCTCTCCAAATATTCCTCTCGGCAGCCAGACAAGTGCTTTTTCACCCAGCGCTGTGGATTTCCCTTCAGCCTTCAGAGGGCAGCCTAGGGTAGCGGAAGTCCGAGCCGGTGCCCGGGGCTCCGCCGCAGCCCGGGCGGGGCCGGGGCAGCAAGGCCGGGAGGTGCCGGGGCTCCTGGGATGCCGCTGCACGCCGGGAGCCGGCGCAGCCACTTGCAGCCAGCACCGAAACGTAGTCTTGGGTGAGGTTTGTACCCTCCTGTCATGGTTTGTTCTAAGCCCTTTTCCAGGAGGCATTAGTTGTTCTCCACACGCTGTGGTTCTGCAAGGCGATACCCCAGATGCGCGACTCTGTGTGAGGACGTAAGGGCAGGACAAAAAATCGCAAGGTGATGGCTGTGGAGTTGCTAGACAGGCTGCGTGGGAGATCCGTGGGAGAGAAAAGGAAGCACCTTTGCTGTGTTGTGTTTCTGGGCAACAGAAGTTTATCTGCAGTTTTGTTTTCAGAGAGAAACTGCAAATCATGTCTTCAAGGATTAATATAAGACTGTCTCTCTTTTTTAAGGTTTATTTGTGATTAGTTCTGCTGGTATGAAAAGGGGAAGATGGAAGCAGTGAGTTCAGTATGCCTCCCCTAAAACAAAACGTGGCTTGTTTAATTTCATGCTAAAATACAATACAAGCAGTTTAGATGCATGTTGAAAGACCCATTGGCTTCTACCAGGCACATCACATAAGCAGTTGACATCCTATCTACGTCTCCCATCTTGCTTTTAGTTCTCTTTTCCCTCACTTTCTAATGTCAACTTTCACATAACTCTCTATTGCCCCAGGCCTACATATTCCATATGATCCATAGATCATATTCCATAGATCAAATCACTTTTAATTAAAAAAGTGAGTTGATTTATAAGGGAAACATTTCCTTGATGGGCACTGGGGGGAAAAAAATAAAAGACCAAAGAATTTTCTTGATGATCCATTTAATTTCCTAGTTATTTTGCCTACAAGATAACCTTCCCAAAAAGTCCTTGAGAAAATGCCCCTCTAACCTAATTAAGGGATTTCAGTTCCGGTTCAATGGTGCATTTCCTCCCACTCAGTCCCTCTTGCTGCAGTTTAGAATGGTCACACAGCTTGCCTCTGCTAGAAAAACTCAAAGTTTTGGCTTCTGAGCTGGCTGGCCATGACACACAGTGCAGAGAAAATGCTGGAATGAAAAGATCCTTCTGTATTATGAAAGCACGGCAGCACTAGAAGGGAAAAGGAAAGTTTTACAATTGGGAGAGTGCAGTTTGGGGAAGAAAAGTAAGTGTCCTTGAAAATATCTCCTGGGTTGTATCACATGTGCTCATGGATGCCAGCACCAGGGAAACAGGACAGATTTCAAAATATAAAAATGCAAAAGTACTGTAGTACAGTGCCAAGGAATCATGATTAAAATGCCTGACTGCACACCTAGCTGTAGCAGAGAAGAATGTAGACGAACACATAAAGTCTGGACAATTCTCTGAGGAACAGAGGAACTGCCTTTCTGGAACAGGCTTGTGCTGCTCTACATGCTCTACATGAAATCTGGCTCCAGGGCTGACCTCCTCTAGATGCTCCAGAAAACGGCAAAAGAAACCCCAAAACCAAAACAAACCTCTGAAAAACTAAAACCTCAAGGAAGACATTAAGAGAATAGCTAGCCAATAAAGGAGAATTCTTTGTAATTGCCTTCAGTTAGTTGCTGTCTTACACTCAGAGCAGAAAAACTTGGTTAATTTCTAAACCACTTTTAATATGAAAGACACGAAAGGATGCTTGAATTCTATAGGTTAACTGCTCATGCACGCGTATAGAGTGTATATTGCATGTTAAAGCACGCATATGCAGAAACAAATTACCTTTAAAAGCTGCTACAGCTCTGTGTATGAAATAAGTAAGTGTGCATTGGCCTCCTATTTATGCTGATTCCCATTCCCATCTTACTCCATTACACTCCATATTGTATCCTTCCCCACTTCTTAGCTTAGAGACATGCCCCCGCGGGTGCAGGTATCTGTGTCAGACTTCTTCAGCAGGACAATTATCGGTGGACTAAGATTACAGTGCTAAACATGCTCGCAATTCCTCCTCTGCACGACCGTCCAACTCTCATCCTTGGTATGCGATTTCAATCCCCCTGTGCTTGCCCGCTCCAGGAGCCTGCTGCAACCAGCCTGCCAGGCTGCTCCAGGAGCCAGCACCACGCATGCTCCGAGGAGCGGCAGCAAAATAATAGAGCAGGAGAAAACTCTTTTGCTATGTACACGTCTGCAACACATTTTGTCTACTTTGCTGGCAGGGAGGCCAAACGATGCCTTTCCTTTTAGGATAGCAAAATGAATCATACTTCTGTTTTAGGAATAACGTTTATGTGTCTCTGGGAATGTGATCCTTATTCTCTCTGTACAGACATGAGCCAGATGCTTTCCTGTAGTTCAGATGTATGCAAGATACCTTCATTTCTCTTTTTCTTTCTTTTCCTCTCTCTCCTTTTCTGTCATCCTTCTTTCCTTTTTTCTTTCTCCCTCTCACTTTTTTTTTTTTTTTTTTTTTTTCTTTTTTTTTTCTCCCTCTCTCTTTTTTTTTTTTTTCTTCTTGGAGTATGTGTATATGCAGTCCTTTCCAAACAAAAGGAGTTTGCTCTTTTTTGTAGAAGGGTGGCAAATTCATTGCATGAGTGGAAAAGTTCTTTGTTCTAGAATTTGAGTGGGAATTGCTTCCATGTTAGTGTCTCAAAATGTCCTTTATATGCCATTGCCCTCCCAAGGGAATGCCATATGGTTTGGGAACTACAAATAGGGCTACCTGAAAGAGATCTGGCTTGTAGGGAGTTGCAGGCACCTACCACCTGGGAAGCTGCTACAAATTTGATACAGTAAATCATTTGACTAATCTTGAGCTCATTTCCACTTAAGTCTAGGGAGGAGGAGGAATGCTTTTTGTTGGCTTTGCCACCAAGGCAAGACTGTGGCGTCAAGTCTAAGAATAGAAGGAGGGGCCGCAGGAGAAAGGTTCTGCAGACGGAGTACAAGCAGAGGTAGGGTCTGTCACCCAGCTGAGCAGGGGTCTCAGCCTGTCAGAAGTCTTATTGGTTTCTTTCCTGAGCATAAGGGCAAAGGAGTTTTAAGAAAAGGTCTGGAAAAACAGCTGTCTTTGTAGATGTTTACAGCAAACTCTTGTGATGAGGTTTACAAATGTAAAAATTCAACACAGATGGATTAGGGGGGAAGTTGAGCTCTTGGTGCTGACTCAGAGAGAAGACTCGGCTCTGAAACGAAGCCTGCTAGCTTATGTTTGATGAGGCAGAGACAAGGCAAAGAGAGAGCTGTAACGTGATCAAAACAGTGAGGTTGGGAAATGGTCTTTGGAGTGGCATTCTCAATCACCATGAGCAGGGAAAACTGTGTTCATCAGGAAGAGAGGAAAAGCTGTGGCTTCCGTGGTCTACCGTGCTTCATCCAGACCAGGACTGAACAAGCCTTTTAATCTATGCAGTACTCGCTTTACAAGACAGATTTATATATTGTATTTGTGTTAGAGAAAGGTTCTTGAGCCAGTATTTGCTCTGAATATTTCCATTTTCTTTTTGCTATGCTCACAAATGCCCATTAAAATCAGGATCTCGTAGGTCTAGTGGAGACCCAAATGTTACTGCCACCTTGTTACAGCTAGAGAGGATGTGAGGAGACAGCAGACTCCTCAAGTGACTGAGTTCCCTTTAGCTGGTTCCTGTTACTGATCAGCACTGAGGACACACTGGCAGGGAAAGGTGTCTCTGTGTTCCGTGTTTTCAGCTGCCTGTGCTCAGTGCTCCCCTTGTGCTGTCTCCAGAGGTTAGGTGGCCTTTCTTCACCCTGATGTTTATCTACTTCTGCTTTGAACAATTCTGATAGCTGTAAATAATAATGCTCAGATTCCAGGAGGTTTTTTGTTGATGAATCACAGTGGCATTCAAAATGAGATGCACTCTAAAGTGACAGAGGGGATTTGGAAATCTCACTGATGGTGCTGGAAAAGCCCTTGATGGAGTAGAAAATACAGCTTAGCCAAATCAAGTTATTTGCAGAATGACATCCTGTCTCCCATAGTTCAGATGGGTACTGTGTTTGCCTTTATCATGTAACCACTCCCACATCTCTGATGCTAGGTCAACCCAAGACTCCTCCATTCCTCAGCTGCCCTTGTAGCTTTCTCTTAGCTGATTGGTTGGGTCTTTCTACAAATCTTTTACAAGTTGTTGGCATTTTTGTGGTATTAAAATATTAAACAATGACTGAGTTTCCTAAATTGAGTCTCATGGTAACTG
Source organism: Syrrhaptes paradoxus (assembly GCA_013400615.1). NCBI lineage: Eukaryota > Metazoa > Chordata > Aves > Pterocliformes > Pteroclidae > Syrrhaptes > Syrrhaptes paradoxus. The sequence goes on along the minus strand of VZTO01006010.1, from coordinate 63,195 downwards.
TAGGTGTGACTTTGTGGCTCTCTGTTTTTGTAACCATGTGAATTATGGGTTCTTTTTTGTTGTTGTTTTACACCGTATTACACCACAAGCTGTTACTAATTTAGTTTCCACCAGCACTACATATACATCATTGCTTTTCAAGAGTGCATCTGCCTGTTGTTGAATAGAAATGCCTACCGATACTCCTCCTTTTGCACATGGGTTAGAAGATTCCACAGAAATGCATTATTTCTACAATATCAACATGTCTGCTAGTAAATTAATATACCATTCAACCTAAGAAAAATATTCATGCCCTTGTTGAAAGACAAACAGGTACAAAGACATGTCCAGAGGTCAACACTGTGCCTGATCTATCTAATTTTTTATTAATATTGTAAAATTAGTTATACATAACATGAAGTAATGGTACTAAAGAACTCTATGTAAGGGGAAAGAAATAGCTTATAAGACTTAGGAAGTTTGTAAAGAAACACTGGATAGTAAGAATTTAATATACAATAGAGAAAAAATGCAGTCTGGTCTTAAATAATCTGCATCTCAGATATTTAATGACATAGATGTAGGTAAAAAAGAGTAATACCTGGGTTAAAAAAAAAAAAGATATGTGCCTTTCAACTGTAATGAAGGATTTATCATACAGTAGAAGATATTGATTTAGGATGATCAGCACCCTGGCTCAGAATCGCAGTTCTTCTAAAGAAGAACCAGTGAGCGTGCACAGGGAAGTCAAATCATTCTTGCCTTAGAGATCAAGTGTTATAGTTCCCTTCTGTACCTGTCTGAACAGGACATGAGTTGCTGAAGGCTTCACTTGAGTCCTCAGGTTGAGCTTCACTAAGTCTTCTTCTGAAGTCTGGAAGAACATGTCTGATCCCTGCTGCGTGTGACTCATAACGAAGATAAGATAGATAGCTAAACAAGTATGGAGGATAAAGGAATAAGAAGAATGCCTTTATTCCGTGGCATTATGTGCATTTTTGAGAAATAGTTCCTCAGTTGTTGCATTTTAGATGAGAAAAAGAAGAGTGTTTAAAATTTTATGTGCCTTAAGATGGAGCTGGTAAACACACATATTGTGTCCCTGTTGTCTGGAGCTCACCAGCCCCTCATTACACCCATTTGTTCCGCATGGTGAGGGCCAAGTTCCACAGTTTGCTGTTGGCAGCTGAGAGCTATTATTGGGCTGCAACATCTGTTTCAACAACAGTGGGTCCCTGGTCAGCAAAACTAATTAAAAAAGAAGTCCAGAGTCAAATACCATGACCTATCTGGTGTGTCTATGTGTAAACATGGTAACTATTGGAATAATGAAAACTTTAAAATGCATAGGATGATTTACAAAAATATGACAAGTGATGAAAACTCTCAGAACTGCTCTTCACATCACACGCTTATGAACAGCACAGGCAAAGATTTGGATTCCTGCAAATACTTAAGTGAGTAGGGAGCTTTTTATCCACGTTGGCATTGGTAGTAAACTCTCTGAGGCCACTCAGCTGTGCAGCCCTTCTCACATGGGTGAGTATTTACAGAATTGGATTGCAAGTTTCCTCAATACTCTGCCAGGGTTTTGTTAATTGGTAATAGTAGCTATGAGAGTGCTTGGATGTACATTTAATGGCTCCAGACGTTCACAGGATTCCTTCATTTCTCTCTTCTCTCTAAATTTCAGTTGTCAAGACAAAAGTAATTGGTGCTGGTGAGTGCCAGCCTGTTAAATACTTCCCTCTGACCTAGAGAGGAGGAGAGGAATCATGTTTATACTGAGCTGATTAAATGAGATTACTTGTTTGAGGAAAAGGCAGTAGCCAGTACATTCAGGACAGGAGGAATAGGAAGCTGTCAGAGCAGGGACTGCTTGGTTGTCAAAGTGATGACTGAGTTAACTCCAAAGAATTCTAATTTTGTTTTTTTCCCAGGTTTGCTTATTAATTCCAAGCTTTTAAAATAGAAGAGACTGAAAAGTGACCAAAAACTCCCTCCTGCATACACACAGATAAAAAGTGAGTTGTTTTATTTTCAAAAAATGGGTAGATTTTGTGCTGAAAGGAAACCCATTCATAGTCCTTGCATGAGCTATATGGGAGGTGGGTCCAGACGGGTGAGTAGACATAGGAGTTCAGTAGACAGAGAGCATATTAGGAAGCTGCAGCTTTCCAACACAGCAAATGGGCAAGAGATGACAGAGCTTCCTTCCCCATCTCATCTTCAAAACATGGACCATAAGCAATTAACTGTGGGGTCCTTTTTCCAGCAAACAGAAAACACACAGAAGGAACTGTATCTTTCTAGGTCACAATTTCCCATCCATACAGCTCCTAATGCTCCACAATGTATCCCCTCTCCAGCTATATGGTACAGCTGCAGTCAAACCCATCATGACTATCCAATTAAGCTATCAATGAATAATAGTGCCTCAAAGTAAGTCTGTCTATTCACAGTTCTTTTATTTTTCAAGTGCATTTTGAATATTTCCAGCCAACAGGAAAATTGTTAGTGGATTCCTGTGTCTGGTTTTAAAATTCAGAAATTTATTTTTACTTAGCTCTTTCCTGACCAAACCTTGTCTGTGATTTCCCTTATTGCAGAATAACAGAATCCTTTTTTTTTTTCAGGGGCAACAGAGAGATTGAAATGGTGTACTGAAGACGGTACACCTGTGTAGCCAGTTGTTTTCTGCAATCCATTCTTTCTTTAGCAATGATGGGAAATCAGTGTCTCCCTAGAGATTTTTATTACCAGTCTGTTTATCTGCCAGAAGCTCTTCAATATCCATCAAAAAAAGCTGAGAATTATCTTTACAGGGTGTTGAGATTAATGGTTTGTCAAACTTTCTGCTAGATGATTTTTACATCCTTTTCTAATCACTCCATTGGATAGCAGGTTAGTAAAAAGTAAAATATATATAATATGCCATTTTGGACTGTCAAACTTGCTGCAAATACAAATTCAGTTATGAGACTATGCCCTTAAAATTAGTGGGAAAAATGCCATTAATTTTAATGTCTTATGTGTCCAAAATAATGACTAGACTATGTCACATTCAGAATATTTGTCAAGAAGTATATCATCCCCACAGGCTGACACTATTTTTTATGAGAAAGAACAACATTCCTGTTCATTACTTTCTTAGCGTCACTGGTGAAATTTGGATTATCCACTGTAAATTATGTTTGTTTAAACTACAAATCCTGATCTGTCCTTTCTAACTAATTTAACTTGCCATCATGCCATATAGTGGGTCAGATGGCAAGGTGATTGATCCAGTGTTCCACATCTCCCTGGGCTTTTCCAGACTTTTTCCATCATCTCATGCAATATCTTTTTAATGTTTCTTGGTTATGCTTCAGATATAGCACCATTCTATGAGAAATGAGTAATTGTGTTATTTATCTTTTTACCATTCTGTCAGAAACCACATCCATCAAAACCAGACACTAGGAGTTTGCATTTCTTAAAACAATTGAAAGAGCTCAGAAAGAAAGACAAAGGAATAGAGAAACCAGCAGCATGTATTTTGCTAGAAAAATGTCATGAAATTTAGACCCTCCTTGTAACATCGGGAGCCTGTTTTGCTGTTGTGCCACAGTTCTAAAGAAAGCCCAGAAAAACCAACATGTATCAAGCTGAATTTATTAATTTTAAACTTAGGACCTTCCCTCTCCTCTAGCAGATGTGGACCCTGGGTTTTTGCCCATCCCTAATATAAAGGCTGCTACTGAATGAAAGATGATGTGCTTTCAAGTCAGGTAATGCTGTATGGCGACCGTATGTTCCCCATTTCTGTTTCACGCTGTGCTATTTTCACTTCATGCCACTAAGCTTTTGGGGCATGATGTTGGTAATCATTCTCTGCACAAAGACTGGGCCAAGGACACCAGCACTGGTGGGCACGCTGCTGGGCTGTCAGAGGATGCTTGGGGAGATGTTGGGGTAAGGAAGGCAGAGCTTCCCAGGTGAGTTGTGGTGGCTTCTTTCGCTGGGAAGGATGGTGGTGCTCTGCCAACAGCAGGCAGGTTCACAGCACACCCAGTGTGTGGTGGGATAAAAGCACACATAAACGTGATATTATTGTTTTCTGGTGTGCTATTTGGGCTGGTGCTGGACTCTAGGCAGTGGTAGGAAGGGCTGCCTGGGCTCATGCAGCCCTTCTTGGGGACCTGCCCATCTGGGCGTGGCATGGGGCGTGGGCGCGGGGTGCAGCTACCACTGGCCATGAGGACAGGACGATCACTTCCAAAACAGCCCTACCCCTTCCCCTTTATTCCACGATTGCTAAAGGGGAGCAGGAAGCCCAGCTCCCCACATTTCTCAGTCTTAAACATGCCTTTCTCCTCCTACTGTCCTCCTACAGAAGGAGCCTGTTCCTGGACCCTCATCCATAGAAGAGTGAGATCCAATTTCTCCTACACTGCTGAAAAACTTGGAGCCATTCATGACTATGTCGATCTACTTAGTTTTACTGGACGGAAACTGTAATAGTGCTGATGCAGCCCAGAGCAAGACCTTCAGCTGTTGAAATCATCACAGTTCTGCCAGCTTTGAAGGAAATAATCCATTCATGCCAGTCCAGAATCTGGCCTCCTTCTAAAGAAAGCAAGTAATGCTGAAATTATCAAGGTTCCTCTTAAACAACATTGCATTAACATAGTTACTATTTCTTGAAGGAATAGCTTGCACCTCTTACTCCAGAGTTGAATCAAATTCTAACCACAAATGTATTTTGGGTATTTTTGCCTTGTAACCAGTTGCTTAAAGAGGTATAACTGTCTTTCCACTGCTTTATTTCTATTGCTCAGTTTGTGCTATTCAAAGTTCTGAGTAGCTGATGTATTCAAATTCTTTCATGCACTGATTGCAAAGCTGATCAGCTAGGCGAAATGGGACTGAAATACTGCTACTTGCTCTGATTTCTAGGAATATAAATAGCACTCACAACTTTAGTTCTTGAGCTAAACTAGTCTCAGGATGCCTGCTCACATTCACCTGAGAGCCAGCAGGCATCTGGCTGCAAGACTTCATAGACTCGCTTCTAAAAATTGGAAACAAAGCAGAGAGGACAAAAACAACGCAGCCCTAAAGGATCTCTCTTAAATTAGAGCTTTCATCATGGGAGACTGAGCATCTCAGGGGAATTGGTAATGGGAAATTGGAGCCACGCACCTTGAGGCTGCCAATCTGTATCTGATCCAGGCCAGTACTGGCGAGAAGCCTTTAGCATCCAGCAGCTCTTCTCTTGTCTTTGTGAAGCTGTTAGTGGCCTCAGACCAGTTCCTGGTGGAAATATATCCACAGCACAAGTCTACCTTGACAGCTAGCATAAAGCTGCAGCCTCGCTCCCAGTTACAGCAGCAAGGAAAGGACAAGGTGGAGATGTAGCTCCTTCCTGGCTTTAGAAGAGTCCCCCATGGTCAGGGAGGAGGTGTGCAGGTGACAGGGTGTGGGGAGGATGCTGTGGCTGGTTAATGTGCATTGAGGAGAGGAGTTTGTCTTGGAGAGACCCTGGGTTAGAGGGTGCCTGGGAAGGGGTGACAAAAGATCAGTCAGAAGGTGCTGGAAGGGGCAGGGAAAAGTAAGTAGTGCAAAAACAACGTCACCCTAGCAAGGAAGCTGTCTGCATGCAGTGCATGTCAACAGCAGTCGTCTTCCATTCCTATACAGCATTTCTCATGTGAGGACTGAGTGCAAGAGGAGTGTGTTTCTGATGCACAGCTACCTAATTTCAGTGATAATTAGTGGGAAGGCAGGGGATGCACACTGCATGTACCTTCACAAATCCTAGCATCCACCTGAGAAGTGCACACATAGCTGCTTGTGGCCATGGTTTCTCGGAATTGCTTGTCCCTCACAGTAAATATTGCTCTGCCCCAGCTCTTCAAATGAATGAAAACAAAAGCAGCAATATCAGAATTAACGTCAGCTCCAAGGTCATCACAAAATAGACTTCATTCTTAGTCTAGGAGTGCCAAAGAAGCAGAACAGCAAAAGGGAGATTGCACACAGCAGCAGGAGAAATAACTCATTGCGGCAGAGCCAAATTTCCCAGAACAAACTGACACATTCAATTAAGCTGTCACTCGCTACCTGGGGACAAGCTTTAACTGAACCTTGGGGCTGGCCGTCCAAACACAGGCAGGTAATCAGGTAACGTGAGCTACTTGATACCTAACGGAAAAAAAAAAAAAAAAAGGTATGGGTTGGGTGTGCAGTACCTAAACTAATTACTCCAAAATGATTGCCTGGATGTGGGCCAAGCATTATCTCACTTGTCCTCAGTGCTACTGCAATGGCATGAGGGGAGCAGAAAATGCAGTAACCTGAGAGGGAGATAAGAACAAGGGAGAGGGAGAATTGAGAACACTCTTTATCTGTGATGGAGATGTTCTGTCTCTGCACCGCTCTTTTGTCCAACCTCAACAACAGTGAAGCAGCCTTTGTATCTTGTCTCCTGCTTTTAAAATGCATTGGCAGCCAGAAGCATTATCCACACATACATAGTCTAAACACTGTGAATTAATCTGTTTTTTCTCTCCTTTCTCTCCACAGAGCTAGACTCATCCTACTGAAGAAGAAAATGTCAAGATTTGTAAGTAATTTTTATAAAGGGAAGCACAAATCCCTGGTCATAAAAAAACTGCCATCTTCATTTTCTAAGCAGATCATTGGTTATATAGTAAATATAATATTGACTCATCCTGAGTAAAAAGTTCTGATCCAAAGGATTATTGGGATTAATTAAAAGCGTTCCCTTTCTTTTGGTAGGTTTAAAGCAGAGCTGCAGATAATAGTTATTTTATTGCAGGTGGAGAAAACTAGCCATTTAGTTTCTGATACAGTAGACTAGTATATAGGACCTGCCTAGGAATTTAGGACAAACAAATAAGGTAAAAGTCAAAACTAGAGAACAAAAAAAATATAACAGCACAACATCTTCTGTCTTTCATATACTGTCATCTGGAGAAAATAGTATTTTTCGTGTAGGAGTTGGCAAGTCATGCATTATGTTTAAAATGTGGCTGGAAAGTGTGGGTTTGGGCACTACCACAGATGTATCTATGGGGAAAGAAGGCACCTGAGACTTACCTTGCTGAGGGCTGTGCTTCAGGTTGTTCAACTGATGAGGAACTTATTGTGTGAAACCCACAACAGACATCAAGCAGGATGTTAAACAATATTGAAAAGCTGTAGCTTTTCCTTCTGTTTGCTCTTCTGCTTTTGGTGACACTTACTTCATACATGTGAATATAATAAATTAGTATTTTAGTAATAAATAAAACATGAGAAAATAATAGGCAAGACTGTGAAATCAAGAAACTTAGTCTTTACAAGAAAGGACAAGTAAAACTCTCATTAAGTGAATCTAATAATCCATCCCTAATTAAGTTCGTCAATGCTTAGAAAGTCAGTAAATGTTCATTTTCAGCTCTTTCTATATAGGGATGTGCTAATTCTGCTCAGTGTAGATTAGTTTATACATGCAGAAGAGCATGGCTCTGGGAGAAAGTGCTTCATTGATGCGTTAAAAACGCAAGCCATATTTATCCAAAGAACAGATAAACCATGATCATTTATGTGTAGCGTGGCCTTCTGGATCGTGTTGGGTGTGAACTGGCCGCATCAGTGTTTACCTTTGTTCCCTGTCCAGATGACATGGGAGGTTCAGCTTTAACCAGGAGAGCACAGCTGAGGGTTAGAGAACGGTGCAGCTTCTGTCTTTGAACTTCAGTTTGGCACTACCTAGGAGCAGTATCTGATGTTAATGCTAACACAGAAGATCATGTTGTTGCTTGATCAATTTCTTTGCTTCCACTTCCTCTCTTTTTTCTTTTTTTTTTATTTTTCCTTTTTTTCCCTTTTCCTTTTCCTTTTCCTTTCCTTCCTTTTTCTTTTTTTTCTTCTCTCTTTTCTCTCTTCTCTTTTTTTTTGGGTTTTTTTTTTTGTCTTCTCTGTCATCTTTGGTGGTCATCTGTATTCATGGACAAAGGGCTCCAATGTGTTGTACACGTCTGCTTCTTTAAAGGAATCTTGCAGCCAAAATTACCTGTGACCTTTCCCAGGAGCATGGGTAGAATCTTCTTCTTGAGTGAGATAAAGAAATTAAAACTTCATTCTTCCGTGGTTTACTCCTAGGAATGCATTTTGGCAAGATGCTAAGAATAAACCAGTTATTGAAAGGGTGATCTGGGAAGTTGACAAGCATGGCTAAGCCCAGCAGGGAAATTTGATGAGGAAATAAGATGCTTTGTAGATCAGTGTGTAGTGATTAGTCTTTTGAATGCTGGGATTATTATATAAGCAAAAAAAGGAGAGGGCCACTTATTGTATCTGACAGCTACCACTTATACAGGTATTCTGCAAACTAATGAGAAACATAATGGTGTATTTGTTTATAAATCTTGAGTGAGACTCCTGCATTTTCTACAGTCCAATTAAATGTGATGGAAAAGTAAAGACAACTTTCCTTTTTCTTCTCTCCCAAATTAGAATCACTACAGAAAGGGAAGGTAAAACCAGCAAATATCCTTCCCTATCACTGACATGCTGCCTTAAATCTTGGAGTCTCTGTTCATTTTCAAACAAAAAGTCTATTCTATATTTGAAATACAGACACCATGTTTTGTACACTGTAAACATGTTCTGAGAATAATCAAGGATACAGGAATCATTGCACACTAGTATGACAGATATCACTTGCCATCATGCTGTACAAAAGCAGACATATTAGGAAAAGCAAGCAGTAGAAAAATAAATTAAATAAACTTCTGAAACCATCTCAAATAAATCAAAAATTCTAAAATGACCTATCAAAACAATAGAGAAGTTGAGACTTAAGTAACAGTTTTGTTTATTTTATAAAACTTTCATAAGCAGCTAATTCTTATTTTGAAAACTATGGTCTCCATATATTTTAAAAATTGAATGATCACCCATAAATATTATTTCCCCCTCTGCATTTTCCTCTCCCATCATCATATTCACATACAAACGAAAGTAACTTGTTAAATTTACTTCAAAGTTTTCATATATATTTTACTAATAAATGTTATGACTCTGTGTGTGTGTGTGTGTGTGTGTGTGTGTGAAGAGAGAGAAAAAGTGAGGCAACACTTTCAATTTCAGATAAAACTTTGGAATATTTTACAGAAGTTTTTCACACATGACACATAACACATGACATTATTCACACAGAAAATGCTTAGGGAAACAGACAGAGTCATTTACAAACTTCTCTGAACAGTCTGTAGGCTTGATTCAAAATAAGCTATTTGCAATGGTATTTGATTTTCCCGGACATTATTACGCATTTTTGTTTAGTTTTCTGCACCGTAGCTAATAAGTTGGCTAAGGCCACCTGGAGCTAGCTGGAGATCAGAGTGTTTGCAGTCCTGTCTGCAGAGCCCTTTCCCTTACAGGCAGACTAATTTGTGTGCAAGCAAGATTTATCATCAGCCTATGCTTCTCTCTCTCACTGGGCCATTATCTTAGGAAGTGTTATTCTAAGTAGCAATTCCCTAGTTCAAGTGAAAACACTTATGGAATCAGCTTATTGAAGGGAAATCTGAAGTATATTTATGAATGTTTACACACAACATATGCACATACTTCTACATGCTATGGGATATAACACCACCTGGACTGAGGCCAGATCCCACTGTTTATATGCACAGAATGTATAGCCTCATTTTATTCAACTTTTTCTGAATTGCAGGGATAATCTAAGTGTAAATGAGTCCCTGCCTGAGTTACAGCTTTATTGAATTAGTTGCAGGAGCAAGCACTTAGTTATGATAACATTTTATAGGTGGAACTTCCAACCAGAAAAGAAAAGGCACATTTTTCCAAAAAATTCACAGTTGCATTCTTACATTAACTGTACTGTGTGGTTCTAGAAAACCTCATTTTGAAAAGTATCTTCAGTGCTAGCTGCCCGCTAGTGATCCTGCTGTTGCTCCTTAAGCTGCAGTTGGCTGAGTACTGCTTAGGAAGTCCTTGAGGTTTGGAGTCTCACATGATTTTTTATCATGGGGCCAGCTCAGTCCAGGTAGCAGTGCTTTACATATTTTTATTTTGCACGATGATCAGTGAGTCTACATAAGTTTTAAGAGCATGGAGAACCAGTTGCCAACCTATGTGGAATCTGCATGGACACCCTGTAGTTTTGTTCTTCTACAATTTCCCTTCATCTTTAGTCTACTGTAAACTTAACAGAAACAGTCTTGTATAAATTTTCATATGTATGGTATGGTGCTTTCTTCAAACAAATGCCCTTACCTTGTTAGAAGATTGTTGGAAATTTTTAGAGTGCTTGCCATAACCCATTTATGCACTGGGTGATTTTAGGTAAAGAAAAATCCAATTCCAATGGTATTATTGTAATCTTGAACACCTGATTTGTTGTCCCTGTCTGCACATGGATTTTTTTGATCGTTTTGATTCTAGCTGAGAAATTAGTATCTATAGAGGACTTGAGATGATGTCCATAATTTATAGCTAATATTTTGTTTTTGTCATTTGTGGTGAAGAGTGTAAAGTGTGTCTTTGAATTGTTTTCCATCATAATTTTAAAGCTGTTGTTCTTCTTGTCTTGCAGTCACTGCTGAAAAACCTGGAGGTTGTCCAGATCCAAGACTTTTCATAAACATCTTTGATATGAATCTTTTATGACTCTTCTACACTTGTCTGTGTTATACTGAATAGTGAATTCAAAGACAGTCTCTTCAGATAGTGACTCAGGAATGCAACATGCTATCCACACAAAGGAAATTTAATACCCTAGCAGCTAATTAAAAAAGCATTACCTTCCACCAGTGCTGACCTCCAGCCATGCAGAGGACAAAGATGGGTGTCTGTCAATCAAGTTCACCTAACAAACCCTGGCACAATATTATGATGAATGGACAGATCTAAAAAAGGGTGATATTGCTCAGAACTCTAAGGTACTCTTAATACCACATTTAAAGAAGCAGAAGGCCTCATCAGTAATCTGAAACCTCAGCCTGCATGCTAGGGATATACCAGTGCTAAATTTGCCAAGTATTACAAATGCTAAACATGCAGTATGTAGAAGGACCATTACATGCATGGGCATTTTGATATACTCAGCACCAGGGTGTTCAAACCACAACAGTACCTGCAGACATCCTAAAGTCTGCATGCTCATATTTCACAGTCTTTCATCATTCCAACAGCAGAATAAACACTGAAGTTTAAGTGTGTTTGTGTTCCAAAGGAATTTTATTGTATATTTGGAATATTGCAACTGCTGATGTTGGATCACTCTCAATTTCTGCTTTATTATTAATTCAGGCAAATACACCTGCCATGTTTGATGTAGAAATAGCATTTATCCACACTGTTCCTGCAATGCATTTAATCCCTCTGTCCCCCTGCCTGTGTATTTTTTCATTTAGATTTGTATCATGCAGCCTGTTTCCCTAGAGTTCTGTGACAACCCAGCTACAGTGAGAAATGGCTTGTAAAAAATGGACCTTTTGTTTTCCTTAGACCAGTTAAAAGGTGAGAGGGTAAGCTCTTAGCCATTTATGTCAGTTCCATAGTACTTATCTGAATAACCATGTAAGAGGCTGGGTTAAAATGTGTTTTAACAATGCTTTAAGTGAAAATACAAGAAGCAATCACCTGAATTCTTTTCCCATGAGACGTCTCTTCTCTGAACAAGTGTATTCACTCTACAAGCAGGATAGCATAAAGGGATCCTACTGTAAGTGGGAGCAGGACAGTCAGGCATTTCATGATGGTTCATCACCTTGTTTCTGGCTTTCCTTTCCTGAGTTTGCTTTTACATTGCTCAGTTCAGACTGGAAGAGGAAAACCCCACAAAGCAGAACAATTGCCTTTTTGCTATTAGGACATAAAAATATCTGAGTTACACAGGTTTAAGAGTGTGTGCTGAGGCAAGGACAATAGCAGGGAGGGAGAAAAGAGCTGGGGAGCAGGATCTCTCTCCCTGCCCTGGTCCTACCATGCCCCTTTGTTCAGCCACAGCCAGCATCCATTGAACTTCTCCTGGAAAAGTGGCAAAGTCCTTTGTCCTTTTTTCCTCTTTCATCCTACTGAGCAGGGAGTCCATTTCAGTGTGGTCATACTCGAGGGGAGGCCTCTGTAATTATTTTGTCTGTCTTTTAGCCTGTGGGATGGATAGCTGGCATATAAAATGAACAGCTGTAGCTGCTGCTCATCAAATGCAGTGTATTAATGAGACAGAGAGCTAGAGACTCAATGGGAAACTAATCATATCTAGTGAGGAAGAGGAGAGGAAGGCAATAGACTTCATATTACTATTTCAGTGAAAGCAAGTAAATCTTTCCCATTGTCTAGATCTCTGTGAGGCATTTTATTCCCTTTAATTAAGATCATTGCAACTGTGTTAAAAAGCAATAGTTGGTTCCATCACTATGAATCTACATGGTCAAGATCAAATATTAGACTGGTGCTTGAGAGGATGATGAATGAAGAATCATGGCATGATGAACTGAGAAGGATAAGGAAAATGTAATTGCCACAAATGTAAAGCCTGACAAGAACTGACTTGCTGTGAGACTTGGTTCATTGCCTGAAAGGGGAGGGGATGACTTTCTAGGCTAATGTGCTGTCCTTATTGAGGTTCTTGGCCTTCAGGACATGGTGGAAGTGACCAGGTCTGGCAGCTGATGGTCAGCATTAGCTTGAGCAGGAGGGCAAGGAGCCAGGGTTAACCAGAAACCACAATAGAGTGAGCAGGTGGTGTCTGAAAGCAGGCAGGTAGGCCACCACTTCTCTCTCCAGTCATACAACGTTCTGTTGGCTGAAAACTGAATTGTTCCAGATGAATTTTTCAATGTAAGAGCTGACATCAGGATGAGGGTTCCTGGGAAGTGTCAGTAAAAACAATTCAGCTTTTATTCAGCTGTTCTTCAGGCAGAATATACACTCACATACATTTTCATGGCCTCCTCTTTGACCAATATATTGTCAGAGTTTGAAACTTGGTAGAGACAAGGTTCTTTGTGACAGCAGTTGCTGCCTTTTGGCACCCTCATGAAAATCTCTCCAAGTGATGCCAACTTGCAGACCTTTGACTCACTGCACTTTACACATCCTCAGCTGTGAACTCCTGAATTTTCCCAGTTGCCTTTCCAGAATATTCCAGTTGCTCCACGCATGCTCCAGGACTCTCTCTGCAATTGCAGCTGTGGGTTCCTGTCTAAGGATACAATTTCATGATCAGCATAATTTGATCTAACTGTGGGCTGCTACCCAAAAGGGATGGCCCCATTTTCTCTGGGATCCCCAACTGCATTTTCTGAACTCCCCCTTTGCATCAGATCTAGCAATTGTACAATTATGGAACAGCTTGTGGAGACTGAAAAAAAAATCTTCCTATTTTTTTCTTTCCTCTGTTTTTCAAGGTCAGTGCCAGTTCCAAGTATGCAAACCAAGGGCAATATGCCCAACTCTGGTTTCCTCTCATTGACTGCCCTGCTTGGGCACGCATTGCATGGGAGGAGAGAGCCGCTCACTGGGATATAGTGAGGGCACAGGCCAGAGCTGTGGAACAGGCAGTTGTAATATACATGTATTAATTAATACATGCAAAAACTTGTGCAAAGTAAATGAGAGCATTAAACATTATCCAGGTTATTGGGTCTGCAGACACTTGTCTAGTGTATAAGCCACCTGGGTACACAGTATCATACCGGTCTGTATGCAAGCATCTTGACGGCCAGCAGTAAAAGAGAAGGAATTCAAAGTTACTATTATTAGTTCACCAGCATGTACTAAAACAACTTCAAGTACTTTACAGATATCTCGGACAAACAGGTCTTCCATAAAGAACTTGCATATTCAGTGTAACAAGTACAGGCAATATGTCTTTGAGATCTATGGCTGGGATGGAGTTAATTTTCATCATAGTAGCTGGTGTGGGGCTGTGTTTTGGATTTATGGTGGAAACTGTGTTGATAACACAGAGATGTTTTGGTTATTGCTGAGCAGTGCTTACACAGAGCCAAGGCCTTTTCTGCTCCTCACATCACCCAGCAAGTAGTCTGGGTGTACACAAGGAGTTGTGAGGGGACACAGCTGGGACAGCTGACCCCAACTGACCAAAGGGATATTCCACACCGCAGACTCATAGAATCATAGAATGGTTTAGGGTGGAAGAGACCTTAAAGATCATCAAGTTCCAACCCCCCTGCCATGGGCAGGGACACCCTCCACTAGACCAGGTTGCTCAAAGCCTCATCCAGCCTGGCCTTGAACACCCCCAGGGATGGGGTATCCACAGTATGACATCATGATCAGCATATAAACCTGGGGGAAGAACAAGGAAGGGAGTGATGTTTGGAGTGATGGCATTTGTCTTCCCAAGTGACAATTAAATGGGATGGAGCCCTGCTTTCCTAGAGGTGGCTGAACACCTGCCTGCTGATGGGAAGTAATTAGTGTTTTGCTTTGCTCACGCATGTGGCTTTTGCTTTACCTGTTGATCTGCTTTTATCTCAACCCATGAGTTTTCTCACTTTTACCCATCCAATTCTCTCCCTCATCCCATGGGAGTGGCTGTGTGGGGATTGTTGACAGCTGGGGTTAAACCAAGACAATGCCTGCTGTCCTGTCCGTGGTAAGAGGAACACAGTTCATGGTGCTGAAGGACCCACCCTTTCCCTGGGTTAGTGTTCCTGAGGTTAGTTAGGCTTTTTGCCTTTAATGTTCATCATCTGTGAAAGCCAAATAAAATGGGATATCTTTATCTGAAACTGAAGCAAGGTGCATCAGTGGTCTCCTGTGTGCTTGGACATAAGCTGTGCTTCTTGTGCTGCCCTCTGCTCAGCTGCTCGGAGTGGCACTAGGGCTGGCGGATGTACCTAGTGCCCTTTCCAGTGGCAAAGGAGAGATATCCCAAAGCTTTGATTTAACATGGAGCTCTCAGCAGGGAAAGCAGTGCCCTGCTTGACAACTGCTTACCCCGTGTTGTGTTATGCATTGCACTAAAATAAAAGGGTTGCTTAACTCCTTCATGATACTCTTGGATTTTTACACATAAATTAATCTATTCA
This sequence comes from Syrrhaptes paradoxus, assembly GCA_013400615.1. NCBI lineage: Eukaryota > Metazoa > Chordata > Aves > Pterocliformes > Pteroclidae > Syrrhaptes > Syrrhaptes paradoxus. Next base: position 48,133 of record VZTO01006010.1, on the reverse strand, counting down.
CCAAAAACTTTTATAGCAAATGACTCCCAGGGGATGACTTTGATTTCTATCAAAGTGAATGGGAAATGCAGCTTTTAATTGTTTTCTGCATATACTAAAACACAGTCATAGGGAAATAATGCATGCGCACACACACACAGACCACACACACACACCCCAAAGGCACTACAAGAAATATGGCTTTCAATATATTACCTAATCCAATTCAGAGGAACTCTCTGAGTACAAAGGCTGGGCTGGTGTGATATGATTTGAGCATATGGATACAAAGAAATGCTAAATGAAATGAATTAGGTAGCTTATTTATGTTCTCCTCTACCCAGTGCACAGCATCATTATAATTTTATCAGGAACCCCTGACACTGATGAAGTGTGAGCAGATCGACTCACCAAAACCACAGCCCAAATGAGTCTTTACTCTCTGATGTTCACGGACAGCTTGTGAAACTTTCCAGTTGATGCTGAGATGTCCTCTGGGGATACTACAAGGAGTTCAGGAAATCTTTTTTTTTTCTTTCTTTCTTTCTTCCTTCCTTCCTTTTCCTCTTTCTTTACCATGATGTCTTATTTTATAGCAGAAGGACTAAATATCACTATGGGAAATATGAACTTGTGATAAAAGCAAGGGTTAAAAACCCAAAAACAACTTTCAGAATTTTTGCAAATCTGATCTGTTGCTAACAGAATTTAAGTGAATTTGGGATCATTCAAATTCCAAGCTTGTTTTTGGGAAAGGGGACTTGAGACACTTCAAAGAGTTAAATCCTTTGGCAGAATGCAATATAGCTCATATCCACACTCTGATATATGGGAGACCTAAGTCAGCTAGCTATCTGATGGCTCATCAAGATATTTGTCAATATTATCAGATGATTGTATCCTTTGTAGCAGTCCTTAATGTCTGCTAATCATAGAATCATAGAATCATAGAATGGTTTGGGTTGGAAGGGACCTTAAAGATCATCAAGTTCCAACCCCCCTGCCATGGGCAGGGACACCCTCCACTAGACCAGGTTGCTCAAAGCCTCATCCAGCCTGGCCTTGAACACCTCCAGGGATGGGGCATCCACAACCTCCCTGGGCANTCTCTCCAACAGGTCCAGGTCTTTTTTGTGTTGGGGGCCCCACATCTGAACACAGTACTCCAGGTGGGGTCTCATGAGAGCAGAGTAGAGGGGGAGAATCACCTCCCTTGACCTGCTGCTAATGCTTCTCTTGCAGCCCAGGACACGGTTGGCTTTCTGGGCTGCAAGCGCACGCTGCCGGCTCATGTTGAGTTTCTCATCCACCAATATCCCCAAATCCTTATCCTCAGAGCTGCTCTCTATCCATTCTCTGCCCAGCCTGTATTTGTGCTTGGGATTGCCTCGACCCACGTGCAGGACCTTGCACTTGGCCTTGTAATTTACTGGAGTAATTTACTGAATTTCAGCAATACTGAGGAAAAGGAAAAGAAGTTTTGAAAAAGGGGGAATGGTTTTAGTTTTGCCTTCAGGCTGTGAGTTCAGTGTCTCACTATCACTCCTTTGTGGTCTGTCAAAAACTCACTCCTACTGAAAACAACTGAAAAAATATACCACCAGCATCACATATTGTCAGAGCTAAAAGGGATATCCATGCTGTAGGCTTGTGTCAGCACAGCATCTGGCATATGAATCAAACTTGTTTGGTCTTTAAACAAGGACACCCTTATACATTAATGTGGCTGTTATCTCCATAGTATGAATAAAGGTAAGTTCAGTATTTTACTGTAACAAACACCCCCAACCGTAGCCTCAAAGCTACAGTCAGGTTAGGTCTTGTCTATGCTACACTATGGAGCCATGTTTAAACAATTATGAAAACAAAAATATATTGTAGCCAGATCATCCAATATCGTTGGCTTTTCTGTCCTTTTTTTCAGTGAGGATGAGTCCCAGAGGGCAAATGTATATAACAGTAGAGAGAAAAGACACTCTCTTTCTAAAGAAATGTAAACAGATCTTAAACTTGAAGCTGAAGACATTTTTTTTTCCCCTCTATGTACCAGGGTGACTTAATTTGCCAGCTGTTCATTTCCATCAGTAATTCATGAGCAAAAGCAAAGCAAACACTTTACAGGAATGCTTCTCTGCCCAAATAATAAGCCATTATTTTAACTCACAAGGCTCTCAGGAAGGACAGGGGAAAATAAGTCCTTTTTCTTTCTTCATGCTGCACAACATTCAAATAATGAACGTTGCTTCTCACATCTAAGATGTGGTGAGGTTGTGATGAAAGACTGGCAAGTGGTTTTCAGTCTGCTGAGGCCCAAACCCTTGTTTCTGGATTTCTTCTGTAATTATGGATATTATTGCTAGCTAGGAAATGCAGGAAGTTTTTCCTCCTCTTCTGCTTCAGGTGCAAGTCATTTTTGAAGGGAAACCTAAACTAACAAATCTTCACCACCATTCTCTCTTTCCAAACAAATCCATATTTTTAGGTCTTTGTCAAAAAAGCAAGTGACAAAATAGTTGTCAATACTTTGTGGATATTTTTTTTAAAGACACATAGCTCCAGCAACTAACAGAAACTGAAGACCAGATAAACCATTTATTAAACCAACCACAGGACCCATTGGGGAGTGCTGTTTTCTGTCCCTTGGAGAGTGACATCCTTGTCTCTTTTACTTCAACCTTTTAAACAGCTGAACTGTGAATTATTTCTGTGTACCATTCCGTAAGCCTGCTCTCCACAGTCTGCCTTGCCTTGGCTGCTCTCAGAGACCAGGAGGACACCTGCCCTTCTCTGGGATGAAGGTCAGGAACTGGGGAGGAGGAGAGGACTGACAGTCCTTTAGGCTGGCACTGGTCCCTGCCACCCACCCAAGACTAGAGCCTGCGACATGACTCCCACCATCCTGACTGACCTGCCTCAGAATCCCCCCATGGGAGGTGTGATTTGACCTGGAGCTAAGTATCCCTTACTGTTTTGACCAGTCAGGTCACTGTAGGGTTTGGGGCACTCCAAACACTCCAGAGTTGCAGCAGATTTCCAGTGCCAGCTGTAGCATTTTGATTTGCAGTTCAGGGTGGTTCTCAGAGGATGTTGTGGAGTTCATGTGCCTGCACAGAGCTGTTGGGAAGCCAAAGCCTTTCATGCTCCCTGTCCCATGGTGACAGTAAATTAGAGCACTCAGTATTTCCTTCTGCAGAAGAGCAGGTCCCTGCTGCTCATTCACAAAAATGCTGCCAGTCCTGCTAGTAGAAGCAAAGCTACCTTCCTCCATCACCTGACATCCCGGACTGGCAGTGGATTGGTCTTGTACTTGCAAGGAAGGCTGTAAGGGAAGTTAATCTGCTGCACCTGTTAGAAAAAAAGTCCTGAAGGCAAGCAAAGATGTTGGAACGATCCCTCATGTCACAGGCAGTGGCACTTTAGGAATGATTTCATATGCCAGCCAGACTCCAGCTTCCCCGATTCCTCACAGTCCTGTCGTGGCTCGCATACGCCGTGTGGCACTGAATGTGAAAAACTGGAGACTGCTGATCAACCTGCTCTAGAGAGTGGATTTAGGGCATTGAACATTAACTTGTTGGTTGGTGGGGTGTTTTTTTGGCTTTTTGGCTTGCTTATTTGCTTGTTTGTTTGGGTCTTGTTACATTCCCTCCCTTGTCCTTCCTCACACCATCACTATGTTTTCTGGAAACTTTACACAGTTTGGGACATATTGAAAATCCTAATTAATTTATGGTTAGACTGCAACCTTGATTCTATTGGGGGAAAGGGCACCACACAACTTTCCTACATACAGAAAAATAAACAAAGGACCAAGTGTCTCCAGGGCTTCCTGAAGCTACATGGGAGAGGCTGTGCTCCTGTAAGAGTGAGCAGCAGATCATTTCCCACTCTGCTGTTGCGAATCCCTGCCTCTGTCTCCCCTAGAGGAGGGAGGAGCAGCCTGCCAGGATTGCTAGTGATTCATATGGTGATTTAGGTAGATTGTGTAGGCAAGGATGGGAGCTCTGTGGTCCCTTATTCAATCCCAGGCATTGTGAATAAATTATCTTTTCCATAGCTAGCCTCAGTAAAGAACTAACCTGCAACCTAACTTGCATAAATACATTTAATGCCAATGAAATCCAGCTCTCCATCAGTCTCTTTAACACCTTTTTGTAAACTGTGCTAGAGTGATAGCCCTAACATATGCATATAGGCATAAAGCACATAACTTCATTTTGGGGTAAATCCTTCCCTCCATGTCGCTTGCCTGGAGCAAGTGCCATGCCCTGCACAGACCCTTATGGCTCACCTTCAGGAGGAAGGACTGCGTGTTTATAGTCACTTAGCACTTCAGTGCCTGTGAGACGGGGTTTTAAATTTAACAAGGGCTCAGAGAATAACTCTATTCAGAATAGCTGTTGGGACAATATATGATTAACGTTTGCCATGCTTGCGAAGACAGGATGAGAGGATCAAAGCTGTGATAATAAGGGGAGGAACTGCTGANAATGCATATGCAACATTTTGGGGAATAAATAGAGGGATAGGTTTTGCGAAAAGGGTACGCATGTCTTTGGTGGAGCTATCCCCCATGCGCCTCAGCGCTGAATAAACTACATGCCTACCTTACAATTTTCACGAGTTGTGGAATCTTTCCGCTTCACCTGGAAGTTAAACTACCTGGAAAATACAAAAATAAGACTTGGGGTTAGGAAACTGAAGGCTTCTCGTAATGGGTTATGCTACGTATACTGAATGCTTAAAAAAATTCAGCACTGAGGGAAGTTTGATCACAAGCCAGCTTTCCCTGAGTCCCCATGAAGCAATGGTAAGACAGTGCCCAGGCTAAGAGACTAATGTGAAGATGAACTAGCTCAACCACCGAGTAGCCATGCCAAACGTGCTGAAGTTCAAACAGATTCAAGTTCTACAGGTAACTCAGACTAAGGACTAGACAGCGGGGAGGTAAGTCCAAGGCAATGGCAGTGTAGCAGGAGGTTCCTGGGGAAACGTGGCAAGGTCAGAAGCTTGAGGGCATCACAGCTGGCAGCTGCCCCCACATGGTGGACGAAGAGGAAGCAAATCTTGTGAACACAGAGAGGCTCAACAGGAAAGAATCCAAGATGAAGGCAGCAGCAAACATGAAGCAAATCCCAACCAAACAGTGCAAAGAGCAGGAGAAATCAGCCTGAAGAACAGAATGTGTGATGATCCTGAGATTAACAGGCCACACTAGGACAGCAGTAAAAACATGTCCCTGTAGAGATCTATGGCCTAGTAACTTCTTACTGCTGCACAAGCATATGCTGGCTCAGAAGACAATACAACACTGAAAAGTGGTAACACTGAATATGTAGGAACTTGCATGAGATTTCAAAGGAGAAGCGTGAACTACCAGAAGGAAGAGCCTGAAGGAGATAAGAAGAAGGTAGTCAGAACATGCACAGCCAAAGTGCCAGCAGCACACACACCATATCTGCAAATAATTCTCCTGATAAGAAGAGAGTTTATTTTTAGAAACTAGGAGCCGCCGCCTTTTGTTATCAAGAATTTAGTTACTGAAAGGGAATCATATAATGCAGATGCAAAGCCTGCATTGACATACCCTTGTTACTTGACTGGCTACATGTGTGTTATCTGTCAGAAAATGTTAACATTTCATAATCAAAGCGTATCCCCTCCAGGCGTCAGTTGTGTCCTCCACTTGCATGACAGCTGCAAAGGTTTGTCATTTCAGTGGCAGTCATAAAGCAAGGGTGTGCAGCAGGGTTTAACACAACTATGTTCACTTCTAAGCATGTTGGCTGATTGCTGATTTGTGAGTAATGCAAATGTTTTGCTTAGTGGGCTGAGCTCAACAAGAAAATAACTGAGTTTCCTAGTGGACATGGAATATTTTGGCTTTGGATTCTGATGCAGCATCTCTTCTATAGCACAGAATTTTGTAGTTTAGACAAGAGTTATTTCTGGCTCGGGAAGAAAGCAGACTTTCTGTGTTTTCTGATGGAAATTATACCTAGAGAGCATGAATTAATATTTCTACTTAGATAAAAGTAGGTATAACTTTAGGAAAATGCAGATAATATCTATACTAGTAATCACCGTAAAGACACAGTACCACCGTACTGATGACAAAGTATCAACATACTATCACATCTAGTACTCAGACTCTCTGCAAAAGTGAAATTTTGCACATAGAAAACTGCTATACCTTGGAGACTTTAGTTTGATAATTAGCTATTTTGCTTGTATTGTGTTTCCTTGTCATTTCTTTACTGCCTGATCTCTTAGTGAAAAGTAATGCATCCAGAGTAATTGCAAACATGAAGTGGGAAAAAAATTAGACCGTAAACAATGAAATAACTGTTAATCAGGAGAGGATGCAGCCCTAATATGAAGGGAAGAGACTGTGACCGTGATCCACCACATGTTATCAAAGCACCCACAGTCAGTCTGTGCTGTTGGCAGAGGAGAGGAAACGGTAAAGTAGCCAATCCACACTTGGCATTGGTGCTTTCCATTGTGGCAGGTTGGTATATTGCATCAGAAAGCTGGAGAGTGTGATGCATGGAGAAGAAGTATTGCACACTAAACATCTTCATCTAGTCTGAAGCCATGTGCACCCATCTACCAGACATAAAGAGAAGTCACCGCAAACCTGATACCCACTTCTGCCTGCCAAATCACCTCTTCCTTAAGCTACCCCATTCTCAATGGCAGGTGGCATACTTAAGAAGTCTTTAGGAAAGAGAAGCTAGTGAGGAGTTCTGGATTTTGCCCCTGTCACATGAAAGCATGAAAAGATCCTGAACAGCCCCTGGACAGGAACTGGTTAAAACTCCACCCCAAACAAGCACCAGTTTTTGGGTTTTTTTCCTTCTGGAGCTGATGGTCAAGAACATTGCTGCTAAAGCTTTGCCTTTTAGTTACTCATATGTCACAAGTGCTATAGTGTAATTCAGGCTTCATTATTTAGACCTCCTCTGGGCTCAGCAATGCAGAGCTTACCTCCTAGTCCCTCATCACCGCTGTCCTTAGCACATGTCCCACAGGCACTAACAAATAGGGTCTGGGGAGGGTCCACAGGATTTAGGAGTATGGAGAATTGAAAATCCCCCCCTGAACCACTCAATACAGACCCTCTCATTTCCTGAGGGTCTCATTCCCCTGTGTGTTTCTGTTCACATTTAAAAAGAGACAGAAACACACAAATGGCTTCTTTGAGAAAGTAACCATAGCAGACTCAGAGTGGGCATTGAAGACTGAGCCCTGAGATCCCTGACAAAGAAATCCATGTTACCTTCTGACACATTTTCCCCCTTGCTAGGCCTGTCCTTCCCCTGATTTTGAAAGACTGTGTCGCTGTTTGCAAAGTACTTCACAGGATGGTTTAGGTGTTAATCATTAAGGATAACTGAATGGGGCGTGTGAGGCTAATCATAGTGGGTGCCCTATTCAACAGGTAGCAATTTTGATATTTTAGAGATGATCCTAAAAAGTGAACTATGAATTGTGTAGCTATCGACATGGTCATCAGCATTGGTTAAAGATTCATTTCCCATGCATCTTCCAGACTGTGGAGATTACCTGCTTAGTGAACAAAGTACTAATGGCATGGATGGATACTGGACTGTGAGTTTTAATCTCCTTAGAGTCCCATCCAGGGCCAAACTTGCCTGTTTCTGTTAGAGGAGAAAGAACATAACAGTGCTTTTATTCCTCTTGCTTTTCATCTGAAATTCACTCAAAATTTCTCCCTCACATTTTTTCTTCTGTTCTAAAGTGGGCTTGAATGGGCCACAGAATTGTGTTGTGTAAGAAAAGCAGAATCCCCTGAGGTGGTGAAGTGAGAGGTGTGGAGGATGAGGAGGTATCTGATTGAGCCTTCCTCTGTTGTTCTGCTCTTCCTGATAGGCTTTCTTGAGAGGCGTCTTTTAATGTCCTGCCCCCAGGTAGCTTTTCAGCACATCAGCTCTCCTGTGCTGGGAGTGCTTCCTAACATCTGTTTCAGATTTGTTGCTCCTTTGTTTCGATTTATGTCCCTTCTCAACCATTATTATTTTTAGGCCAAAAATATTAAATTGTATAGAAAATGTCCAGATAGGCTAAGACTGGTGTATGTGTGAGGTAAATTTCATTTTAATTGTTGTTTTCTATCGTATTAAGCACAGGAGGTTCAGCTGCTTTGTTGACAGGAGAGAAAAGATTTTTATCTGTCTTCGTTTAACAAAGAAAAGCCTGTAGAGAGGCTCCATCTTTTATAGACCAGCTATTGCAGCCAGAAAAACACAACCAGGTTTTGAGCTCAGAGCCCTCATCACATCACACTTCTACCATCAAATCAGCACTATTACAGCAATATGAACTGATTTAGAAATGAAACCATTTCTTATTGTAATGAGTCTCTTGATTACTGCAGTCCTCACAGGATGACAGTGCTGTGGGAACTGTACCTTAAGGAGGTTCTGGTATGCATCTTTGTGTCTGGTTTTTGTATTATACTGGGGCTCCCATTAGTGCAGGGCTGGTCAATGAGTACCCAGATGCTGAAAGAAAACACTGGAATTTTTTTGGCTCTTCATGATTAGTGTGCAACAGAACTATTTTGCATGGTGTTAAAGAAAAAAGATGGGAATAGAAGTGCATGGCTGTTACTGTTTATGGAAGCAATTCAGTCAGTGCAAAATGGGAACTTAATCTTGACCCAGGACGATAAACAATTAAAAAGTAAAGATGTAGATACTGTGTCTAACAGATAAACATTGTACAAAATAGCCTATATAGTGCAAAGCAAGACAATAAAATAAACGCACATGTACAGCTACCAGACCTCTTCAATTTATTTTCATATTCATCCTTTATTGCTGATAATAATTTCTTTTTTCTTTTCTTGTTCTCTAACCTTCATGCATCGGTTTCTAGTTCAGTCACCTATACCTGCCGAGATACGAGGTAGGTGGTAGAAGTTAAAAGTGGAATGACTCTTGTGCTCTTTCCCAGTCCAAAACATTTAACATACCCTAAGAGGGTGCATGAAAGTTTAGTATGTGGCTTATGCTTTGGGGAGCAGAGGTCATCTTGTAAACAAGAGGAGTAAGCACCTCACTGTTTGTACTGTTTTTTTCCAGTGTAGCATGTCTAGTATTGAAGCTTTACCCTGACTTGGTACATTGCTTCAAGCCACATCCCATTCAATGGAGTTAGGAAACCCTCTGTGTAACTTCTCTGTGGGGCCATTTTTATGTTCCACACTGGTAGGACATCAATAGTTCTGTACCATAGACGTGGTTTAGGCTGGGGTGTGGAGTTTGGAGGCAGCCTCCAAAGCAACTTGCAGCATTCTTTGGCAGTCAGAGTGCAGAAGCATATGGCACTGAGTTACTTACTGGATAATATTAAAAATAGTATAAGGCTCTGCATTTTAACTGAGCAACTATATTGCTGCTCATTAAACACTTCAGAAATGTCCATCTTCATAAATATAAAATATAGAATTACATATGCCAAAGAAAGGCATTATTACAGTTCCTTAAAATGAAATCTTCCAGGTTTTATAACGGTTAGTAATACTGGTCCGCTGACATCCTTCATGTGACCTTAAAACAATTTTTTGTTGTTTCCTTTAAATAATTTAGTGAGTGATTTCTCAGTGATGATGTTTAAATAAAAACACAATGTGATAGTTAATCCGCGAGACAGATGCTATTAATATTGGATGGATGTAGTTTCAGAAGTATTCTGCCTGAATCTGAAGTACTAAGCTGGATGTAAGTAGTGGTGGATTTCCCTTATGTGGAAAATATAATAGCCCCGTTAAGCATGTCTTCACTGCAGAGTCAGGCAGTATATTGGCCCTCAGCTTTGAGTACCACCTTTAGCCAAGACAAGGTGTGAGGAACCAGCTGCCAAGCTATGCCAGGTTAATGAATCCACCTTAGCTCAGTGCTCCCCCAAGATATTTCTGTTGGCCTTTGCAGGGCATCTCCCCTAACCCTTTCTTGATGCAGTAAGTGGAGTTGTTCCAAGCTTAAGTCTTTGGAGGAACGGTGTCTTTTGTGCACAAGGATGGAAGTGGGAGGCAGGGGGTGACTGGATGACCCTGAGCATCTTTGAATAGCTGAGTTACATAGCCTAACTGTGATCACTTCAGACGAAGTAATCTGGATCTGTAGCAACAAACAGTAGGTAGTGATGTCCATGGCATGGCCTTGGAGAGAAGTCCTCTAGCTGACGGTCACTATCTAACAGCCAAGAAACAAACATGTTGCCTTCATGCACCCTAGCTGTTTTCAAAAAGCGTCTGTGCCTATGAGCTAGGTCTTCAGCACTAAACCATGAAAATGAGAAAGCTGAATGAAAGTGAAAAGCTAACTCCAACCTAAGTGCCAGCAGATCATCCCACAGAGACTGACAGCATCAGAGTTGTGTGTGGGCATGATGAATGCAAGTAAAATGCAGACCTGAAAGAAGAGTGAAAAAATAACTCCACTCTGAAGATGTACCGCTACAGGGGGCTGTAACATTGTCTTCAAATGCCCACAACTTCAACATAAGATAGAAGAGATGCTTCTGTGTATGTATGGGGCAACAAAATGCTGGCAAGTATATACTGCCTTCTCTCCAGGCCATCCTTCTTTCTGCCCTAGAAAGAAGCAGGTTTATAACTACTGCTACTTTACATTGCAGGCTATACCCACTGCTACACATTCAATTATTTTTAGACAGTTCCAGTTACAATTCCTATAATGGGCTCAGTTTTTCTCTTTGTCCTTTGTTTTTTGGATTTTACTAACAAAATAAAAGACACATCAGCTAAGGATCTTTGTTTAAATATTATTGGCATACAGTAAATTTAGTAATACTAGATTTAGTCCTGGGAGGATGTTAATAAGATTACTCATATTACCTATTGACTTAATAAATTTTTGCTGGCTACTGCTGGGTGCACTGTAGCTCTAGAAACTTATATTTTTAGTTAGTGAGGCTCCCAGCTCAGTACTGAGGGGAAGGCTGATCCAGTCCTCAGTTACTGCCTCAAGTTTAGGAGATGCAGCTGCAATTTCCTCGCTTTATCAGAGACATCTTTGCACAAAGCTCATGAGCTAAAGTCTCACAGAGGCTTTAGCACAGGTTTTTCTGTGGTAAGGAAGTCCAGAGCTGCCACCAAAAGCAGCAGCACAGTCAGAAGAGGTGCCACATGGGGACCGAAGGCAGGGCACACGTACTGGAACTGCCCCAGCCATCTCCTCGTCCACAAAAGAAGAAAATATTTTATTTTGAACTCAGGAAGGTGTCTGTTTTACGATTTGGTTGGTGGTGACACAACCGCTTCTGCTAGCACACAGAGAAGGGCAATGTTGGGGTGGGATGACAGGAAGTAAGGACTGGTGCTTTTCCATCAGTGGCAGCATTTGTGAACTATGAGCCATTTTCCCCCTCTGCCCCCATCTGTGAAATGGGGCAGTAATACTCCTCTTCCCCATAGGACATTTGAGGAATGACACATGCCTGCTGCTGATCACTCAGGTGTAAGAGATACATGAGTGTAAGCTAGATCAGGCCTCCATTGGGAACCTGGGGAATGTATTTCAGCTGTTCGTCTCACATGACTCAAATCAGAAACCTTACAAGTTTTCTTCAGGCCCCTGCTGTATAATTTTCAGGATAATTTAATATTTTTTTTTCCTTGCACTTCCTTTTAAATATTGGGACAATTCTGAAAATAAAAGCACTATGCAGAAGAAAACTTTTCCATACTTTAACATAGTCTCTTTCTCCGAATATTTTGGCCAAAAGCAGTCTCATAATTTGATACTAAAAATGTCAAACATATTTCACTGAATTTATTGTCTGTTGAAAAATATTCTCTAAGTCGTGTAGGATGGAGGCCAGTCTGAAAATCTCTGTTTAAAGACTTAAATTTTTTATCATCATGAATAACTATGGTGGTATTTCTGATGGGTATTTGCACTACTGAAAGGTGGGACAAGGCAAGTGTTGTTGGAATCCAAGTCCAGAATTAGCACCTGAAGCATTTTTCTTGGTGAAAGAAGCTGGGAATATTCCTACAATGAGAACCTTTGGACTCTCCTAAAAGAGCTACCAGTGTGTAGCATGTCTAGGTGATGATTAACAAGGGGACATGATAAGATTGCAAATGCTGGAAAAATTATAACACTAAAGAAAGTAGGGATACCATGATGATGAAAGAGGGAACAATCATGAAGAATAAGACAAAAATAAGTGTAACTCAGTTTGTAAGGAAAATATCTTTGAGGCGTATTACTAGGAAGAAAAGTCTCCAGAGTTTTGTGGTGCAACCAGCCATCTTGAGTTTCTAAAATTAATCTTGTATTTTCATGGAAAACAGCACTATTATCTTGATAAATTTTCTGTCTTACTGATACAGAAATAGTAATCTTACTGTTTTCTAGTACTCAGATCTTTTATCAAAATCTTCTAATACAGAACTTCTGCACAGTGAAATTAATTCTTCTGCCATTAGATTTGTTTTTCTTACACACCTTTTACCTCCCAAATTGTGGTCTGAAAATCACTGCTGTAGGGAAACAGGCTGTATAAACCCACACATTTCTACTGGATGAGCTGGATCTTAAAATGGGTGAATCACACTAAGCAATTTGACAAAGAAAACTGACTGACAGATGTGTTAAAAACTCAATTTTTCTCCAGAGTACTTCTCATTGCTATATGTATACATTAGCAATATATATTAATATTGGATATGTATGTTGTACAGCTGATTGAATGATTCTTTGTAAAGAATACCTATAAATGTAACCCATCTTTCTACCAGTAAGTCAGCCTAATTTCTGCAAACAAATTTCTTATTTATAGTATTTACCAAAGAGTTTCCAGCAATTGATTCTACATGGTATTTACAAACTATTCAGTATGACTAATGCCTTGCATTTTATTATCATTCATTCCTTGCTGCTCAAATGGAGGACCTGAAATTTCTAGCAAGTTAATGTAGGCAAAGTACTTGGCATTTTTTTTCTTACTGTAGCTTTTGTAGTTAAAAATCATTAATACAGCAACAATGTTCATTTATTGCTTTATGCTGTTTCTAAACTGAATACTCTGATAAGGATGCACATTTTTATTAAAAGTTTTAGTTCTTCATGCACACAGAGTCTTCTACTTCCATTTTGTAGCAGAAATATTTTTTTAAAAATATTACTTCTTGTAGATGTTTGTATTTGTGTCACTCACGTGAAAAAAATTTTCAAAGATTTTGTGGTTGTTTTTTTTCAAAACTGGTTTGCCAAAAAGTACCAGACTAACATAAGCAACAAGTCAGCCTCTTGAAATGCTTGTTTTGGAGTTTTTTTTCTTTTATGATGCATTTCAAAGCCATTAGAAGCTAATCTGACAACTTTTTTTTATGTGACATGGTTGTCAGTAGGAAAAAAAGAAAGGCATGGGAAAGTAGTGGGAAAAAACTGAAAATAAGAGACTTCTATATATTTGGGAACAGCTGCTAGTGAGATATGTGTGTGTACAGGAAATATAGTGCCCTCAAGGATCAGAATTTCAATAGGATACACTTTAAGGTATGCTGTACAGTGTCTTTACTGTGTTTACAAAGATAAAGACAACAGCTTGATGCAACAGATTAAAAATGAAAGGAAAATTACAACTTTCCCTAAGAAAGTTGAATTAGGAGTCCATAAACAGTTAAGACATTAAAGTCTCATTTCAAGAGGGTAATTAAAGGCATAAGTAGCACCACCCATTGGGAAGCAACAGTTAACATGTAGCCAAGTAGCACTGTGGAAGCTTGCACAGAGCTCCAAAAAGTCATCCTGCAATTTCAGCACTCACATTGAGCGCTTCCCTTGGCGAAAACTAGTGACTGACGTTGTATAATGGGCCAGTGACAATGCTGAACACAAGATCATAAAAGCTTTTCCAGTTGTGGCCTAATTGGTACATGTAGCGTCTATTTTTGCTTCTAATTTTCACTGAACTCTCCACTGTGGTATAACTATCATTGCTACACTGAATTATGTAATTGTATGGAGGAATTTTCTTAGTTTAGCTACATGGTCTTTGTCTGATTGATCAAAACACTCAGTTTGCAAATGCATCATAAATTGTCACACATTTTGGGCAGTGAGATATTGTCTGTTTGTTTCACAGTAGTTGCAGAAGTAGTACAGACTTCTGAATAGCCTGTAGATAGTGCTGAATATGACATGAAAATCACTGAGAATTTGTATACCAGGACTCAGTTACTTACAAAGCTGAAACTGTCAATAGCTTCCTACAAAAATTGTATTTTTTAAACAAAAAAGGCTGAATTAAGAAGTTTGGATATGTCTTAGAGCTACAAGGTACATTTTGAAAATCCACTGAAGAAGCTTAGTTGCTCCGCTCTCCGATGTTGATGACAGTGTACAACTCTTTGAAAAATCACTTTCTGTGCTTTGCATATGTTAGAGTCCTCCAGCTCCCTAATCTCCCAGAGTGTATTGTTATTGCACTTTTGACAGCTGGTTCACATACCAAAAGTGATGTAACCCAGCTGACATTATACCCTTTGCAGGTCATGCGTGATTCTTGTGTCCACAGTTTAATAAAGCTAGGAAACAAGACTTAGAGAGAAATACATCCTTCCTCAGGCAGAGTGGCTTGCAGCAGCTCTAAATTGATTTAAGGATATAACAGAAACAGCAAAGTATCTATCTGTGCCAAACTATTTTTTTGTGATGGTAAGCCACCATGTGGATTTTGATTCCCTGTCAGAAGAGAATATCTAGGGTGTCACAATGGATGTGGCAGGTAGAAGGTGTGTCTTTCTCATTTCAACACTTGCTCACTTATTTTACATCATTTTAAGCATGTGATTTTGTCATTTCTTTTGCTTTCCATCTCTCAAAACTCGGTAACTCTCCAAGTCTAAAAATTACTGAAAACAGAACTGTTTTCCTGCTGTTAAATGACTCCAGATTGATGAAAAGCACCTTTAGATAGTCCTCCTCTTCATCTTTTTTTTTTATTTCTCAAGATTTCCTCTGTTAATGAGATCCTTAGAATGCTTGCACAGAGAATTATGTGAAGTCACATGACAGTGTGTTGCCTTACTTTGCTCTAAATAAAAAGGAGAGATTTAAGATTGTGTTGATAGAGGTAGTTTCGGCTGTGCCTTTGTGCATTATGAAACATCAAAGGAGGAGGCTATGTCTCCTTTAGGCCAGGTTTTGAATAAATGAGAATTCTGGAATGTATGCAAGTGAGATTTTATTTTACTTCTCTCTCCTGTATGATTATGTTTGTATTCACCTACTTAAAGGTCTGGCATGATGGAAGATGTTGAACATCCCAGTAGCTTGGCTAGCGTCAGTGAAACAGCCTTTACCTGGAGTTGCCCTGACTGTTGGACTGGAAGGGAAGCTGGAAGACACAAAAGAACAGTGACAAAGGAAAACAGAGAGGAGCAGGAGCCACCAGACAACTTCTGACAGCTCAGTGCATCGCATTGACACGAGACACTGATGACTTCATTACTGAGTAACTTTCTTCTAAGTGTAACTGATATGCCTGCACTCTCAGTGCAGGAAAGTTGTTTAAATGCCAAAATAATTCAGCAGGTCCTGCCCACTTTATTTTTCCTCAGCTATCTAATTGTGAACGTGTAAATATTGTAACCCCAAATGGATTTTGGGAATTATTAGTGGTGTACAAGGCTGAAGACATGAGTGACGCTTGGCTGAAAGCCTGGGACTGATTGGTAGCCACAAATGTGGTTTTGAACTACAGAAGAGGAGTGAGATCATCATCATTAGGAGGGAGAAGAAAGATGGAAACAAGATGACTTTTTTTCACAGGGAATTCAGAGGTTTATACCTTTGCCTTCAGCTTATGTTGCTGGAAGAAAGTTTTAAAAAATAAGGGAAAGAAAATTACCATATCTACAATAAAACTAAAAACCTCCAAAGACTAGAAACATTGGAAAGTCCATGGGTAACACAGTGAAACTTCGCTAACCTTCAGCTAATTTGTTCTTACATTCCTACTAGTGAAGCCAAAAATATTTTTTTCACTGGTATTTATTCCACTAAACTTATAAGGCATAAGTGAGAACAGGAGGGAGAAGGTATCTAGTAGCTGACTTCCAGAAATAATTTCCGGTCACAACACAGTCACTTTATAAACTGTTCAAAAAAAAAAAATCCACCAAAATCACAGTATATAAAATACTTGTCTATGTGCTGGAAAAATCCTCACTTTACATTTCATTCTACAGGGTAAGCTGCTTAAGTCCAAGTTTAACTCTCAGAGCATGACAAACAGCTGTCCTTAAAAAAAAATTAAAAGCACTCTAAACTAAAGAAGGAACAAGGAAGAAAGAAATAACTGCTTTTATTTGATGAAATAAGAAAAAGAGAAGTAGTGGGGGAGAAAATGAAGTTTCTCTGAGGCCATGTAAGGGTTTTCTTTATTAGCTTGCTCTATCTACAGCTTCATTCACTCTTTTCACACATTTTGCTTGTGAAACTTTGCAGGAAAACAAAAAATGCAACTCCTCCTGTGTGATCTGATCTAGGTGTTCCTGCTCCGGCAGGGGGATTGGACTAGATGATCTTTCGAGGTCCCTTCCAATCCCTAACATTCTGTGATTCTGTGATTCCTTTTCCCCAAAAAAATAGCTAGAAGAAAGAGAACTACTACATAAGGAAATAGGTTATTACATCAGGAACAAGGGTTTTGCCTGAAGTCAAAGGAAAGTTGCACTAAATGAAAGCTAATTGACTACACTGGACTAAGCACTGTATGCTATTGAGTTAAAACAATGCATTTTCATCATAAATCTGAAGCCTAACCTGGCCTTTATGATATTTTGTAAGTGTTTGACAGACTGATCCAGAATAAGATATTCTGAAAAGACATCACTGAAAGCCCAGGTTTCTTATATTCTTTCTTCTCTTCTTTTCCATCCCAGCCTCTAACAAAATTAAAAGGACAGAAGACAATGCAGATGAAAGCTATGGGTCACTTATTGAACCTTGCAAAGTCAAGCTGCTGCATTTTGCCCTGCCCTGCTTAGCTAATCCAAGTACTGGGAGGACAGTGAAACCATCTATAGAGCAGGCAGGGAGAGGACTATGGGGATGCAGGGCTGGGAAGGGATGTTTTCTGCACCTAAGACCTTAGTTTTTTGAAGAGGAAAGTATGGGATCTTTTGATTTGCAGCTGAAGCTGAGATGAGGGTGTGTTTGGATGAGAAAACAGCCTCAATTTTTGACCTTGGACATTGTCCAGATCTTCAAAATGAAAGCTCGGAATTGTATAACCAAGATAGAATTTACTAACGAAGTTCATAAGTGTTCTGAATTAGAGCAGGATAGTGTCCCCTTTATGTCTTTGTCTTGGAATTTAATTAAATTTGCCTCCTTTGGAAGTACTCACTAGGGCATGGCATAAAAGTTATTTACTGGGTCCCTCACTATAGTACATAAAGATGATAACACAACTCCAGAAACTTGGAAGAATGAAGAAAATAGTAGTACTGTCTGATCTTTCTAATTCTTTTCTTTCCTGGTTTGCATTACTGAACTTATTGGGAATCACCAGCACAAACCCAAGAGCTCCCTCCTGTTCAAGGGAGCAAAGAAATACCACGAGCACGTGTTTTTTTACTGAGGCATATAAGTAGGGGAGGGAAAGTCAGCTTCACAGCATCAATATCTTTCCTCCAGCCATGCCACATTATCTCTGACCTACCCGAAAGTGTCTGGAAAGCCAAGGTGGGAGAGTACTGCAACCTTCTCAGGTTAGAGGAGGGGATACTTAACACATGCTGCCTGGATGATTGCAGCAGATTCTTTTGTCTCCTTTGCCCTCTGTGTGACACTGGTGTGACACTGGTGACATGACTGATCCCCTGGGCTGTGTACACAGAGAAGTTTTGCGTGCCGGCACTGGGCAAGCATTCAGAGCAATTTAAAAAACTTTTAGCATATATGAGACTCAGGGCAATGACAGTTAAATTGCATATCAGCCTCATCTGCCCAACCGATGTGTATTTGGGTTCATCATCCCCCTGCAAACTTCACCTATAAAAATGAGCCACAAAGAGATGTCTGCATAGCTCCCACCTTTGCACAACCCCCTGCCCAAGCTTCACAACACTGGCAAGCTGGGGATGCTCATCCCAGTGAGCTGGGTTGTCAGAAGAGGCTAAACTGCAGTCGTTGGTGTTTGTGCCCTGGTGAAAGGAAGCCTTCTAGCAACAAATTGCATCATTGCCTTAGATGACTGTTGGCACAGGTCTTCCCCGAAGAATCCATTCTCAAATGTAACATCAGGTCTCACTGTAATAAAATAGCAGGGCTACATGTTTCATTGCCTTGAAGTCAGCTAATGACTCTGTAACCTCTCCAGCCAGTACTAAAAGAGGATTAAATGTCTTTTGAACCTGACTGCAGTTTTGTCTCACAGAAGAAGCCAAGTTAATGACATGCAAAGCAGAATGCAATTAATACTGAAGGAGGGGTAAAAGAAAAGGCTGTAAAACAAGGGGAAGGCCTCACTAAGACAGCAAAAAGTTACCATTGTTGGGAGTTGTCTTGGTCAAAAAAACCAAACATAAAAATAATGAATGAATCTTGTAGGTGGGACTTCTGATGCTCTAGTATCATAAAATTTTGTCATGTCCAGAACTGCCACTGTCAACACCTACAGTGAAGAGATTGATTTACATCCGGTGAATGCACTACCAATCTAATAATAACAATATGTTTTCCAAATAGGTCACTCTGGAAAATCTGTCTTTATTATAATTATATATGCTTGTTGGACCTATTGGNCTACAGGAGAGATGGGGAGGCACTCTTTATCAGGGAGTGCAGTGAGAGAACAAGGGGTAACGGGTATAAGCTAAAAGAGGGTAAATTTAGACTAGACATTAGGAAGAAATTTTTCACTGTGAGGGTGGTGAGACACTGGAACAGGTTGCCCAGGGAAGCTGTGGATGCCCCATCCCTGGAGGTGTTCAAGGCCAGGCTGGATGAGGCTTTGAGCAACCTGGTCTAGTGGACGGTAAATGCTACAACCTGAAGTCAGTGGGAAGTTCAACAAGGTTAACTCACTTGAACAAGGCCTATGAAAATTGTCTGTAGCTGTCCCACAACAGGGTGAAAATACAGAAATACACATCTGAAAAAAAAAAGTTTTGGTTTTGAATTTAATTCTAGCAAGGATTCAATACTTTGAGAAATAAATTTCACAGATAGTCAAGTCTGTCATTCAAGAATTTCTAATTTCTCTCTTCTCTCAGCAAGCAAATGTACATTCAGCTACGTACAGAAAGAAAAAATACTGATATCCTTAAGGCTTAAATGAAAACTACAGAAATGATTGCTTAAAGTATTTTCATATATTTTGTGTTTAAAATGGATTTTTGTATTTTTATTTTTTTTTATTTCTACTGTAGAAGTCACAAAAATTAGTTTATTCGTATATATTTTTATTTTAAGAAAACCTAAAAAAGGAAAAAAAATCTACAGCAGGTCTTCCAATGACATAACACCATTCATTTATATTGTGATCTTTATAATATATATCTTTCCTATGTTAACTTTTTTTCAGATTTCTTTGTACTCTGGCATGCCCTTCTGGGCTATTGCAGATTGCAATTGTTCTGTATGATGCCTTGATGTTGCCTATTTAATGTGTGAAACATTTTTTTCTGTATAGGAAAGAATATGACAAAGTAATTTAAAAATGTGATTTACTATTCTCTACACATCTGTTCTTGTTTCGGCCTGGACAGAGTTAACTTTCTTCACAGTAGCTAGTGTGAGGCTATGTTTTGGATTTGTGTTGAGAAGAAGGCTGATCACATGCTGATCTTCATAGTTGCTGCCAGGACAGCCAAGGACTTTTAGGCCTCTCTGCTGTTCCTGTGTCTGCAGGTGCAGGAGAAGGTGGGCGAGAACACAACCCCAATTACTAGCCTAGGATTTGAGCTTAGGTTTAGGAGTGAAACCCAAATTGGCCAATGGTATATTCCATATCATGCACATCATGCCCAGTATATAGAAGAGGGTCTGTCCAGAAGTTCTTTTTCTTTCTGGGTCATCTCCCTCACTCTTGGTGTCATCTCTTGCTCTCTCAGTCAGTTCGCAGTCTCTCAGACAATTTTATTTTAGTTTAGTTATTAAATTGTTCTTATCTAAACATAGAAGTCTCTTTTCCCTTTACCCCTTTAAGTCTCTCCTCCATCCCCAGGAGTGGGGATGGTGAGCGAGCAGCTGCCTGGTGCTTGGTGCCAGCTAGGTTTAAACCACAACAACATCTTTAAGGGCAATATGCTCCCAAAACTTGAGTATTCGCAATAAATTTCACAATATTGTTCTGGAATACAAATCCAGTATCTGAGCTGGAAGTTTGGACCTATATAATGATCATTATAATTAATCATCTAATGTCTCAAACCTTTCCTTTATCTTGAAATTGGCTGGATAGATGTGCATTAACATCAGTGATCCAGTGGGCCAATTTTTTTCCCCAGTTGTATCAATAAAGCAAATCCATTGACTTCAGAGAATTTAATCCAGATTTATATAATAATTATGGAGAGCATTGGAATTTGATCCCATAAGCCTTGGTGTTGAGAGATTTCCATCTTTACAATGTGAGAGGGTTTTTTAGCTTTTATTAAGAATCCAGCGTTCTTTTTCTAAAGCTGAAGTTATTTAATACGAATATATTTCTCCATACCACACCGTAAATCTGCATTCCATGGATGTACTATATGCATAGTACTAGGCTTCATTCCTAGTACTATCCATGTTCTCTCTATAACCTCTGCTTAGATTTGTTTTAGTCTATCAGATTCATACCTTTCAGTTCTACATGACTACCTATATAAGACAGAGAACCAAAGACTACTAATCCAGAAGAAAGAATAGCAAACTATCAAGTTGTTCAATGCAGAAATTGAGGCTAAGCCTCTTGGAAAAAGGAATCTAAATTAGTCTTGTGCTTGATTTTGGACTTTTTATGCAATACTGGTCAGCAGAGTCATAAAGCAGGAGGTTCATCTCCACTCCAAAAGTGTGAGAGTACTTAGGATACATCATACTAATTACAGTTTGATTGACATTAGTCTATTTCTGGCCAAAATTTCCCTACGTATTTCGCCAAGATGCTTAGTACATAGTTTATCTCCAGAGACAAATATGAACCTGTCATTGCCCAGGCCTTCTCCATCAATAGCCTTATGATGACTGCCTAATGTGGATGAACTCCTTCATTGTGTTTGACAAGACACATATCATTCCAGTCTCATTAGCATGCTCTGAAGTTAATTCAAAAATATTTCAATTGACTCTGTTCACCTTTGGATCACGGCTTAATAGGAAAATTGAATGATCTTTAGGAGAATATACAGGCTTGAGCTAGAAGCACTGAGTAGCTCCAGCTATGTTTGCTTAGGAAATGTAGCCATCTACTATTGGTCCCCACTTCTCATTCCCTGTTCATGATTATTAAAATGAAAAAAATTCACCTAGCCAGTAATGCAGTGATACTCACTCAGCGTGTCATTTTTTTCAGCTTTAGTGGCATGTGTTAAGCATCTGACAGAAACTGAAAGGCATAACATGTTAGATGCCTTATCTGGGTGCACCACAGCCAAGATACAATTGGTCAGATTTAGACATGATTCATGTAAATCGACCTAACATCATTAATTGTGTTATTTGCTTTACTGATTTAAACAAAGTGAGGGTCATTAATCTGATCTGTCTCAGATACTTCATGAATGATTTTTGTTGTTGTTTTGGGGGGGTCATCTTTTTTTTCTGAAACATAGCGTCTGCAGGTAAATTTTGCTTTGTGAAGTACAGCTACAACAGATGACTCTTCATAAAGAAAACATATGCTGCCTGTGCCCTTCATGCAAGGGAGTGGATGCAGAGAACAGGGAACATGGTTTTCACACCCCACACAAGCTACCTGATCTTCTGATGCATCAGGAGTCTCCCTGCCCTCCCACTTGTAAGGCAATTCTTTTATGCTGATCTATGTTAAGTATGTACTGGAGTAGGTACCAGCAATACCAGCAAGTCTTCATGCTTCCCCAGAAGACTGGTCTTGCTCTTTACTCTGCCCCGGTTTCCCGAGGTACATGCTGAGGACTGCTTCTACCCCTTGGTTTTTGAGGTATTCATGCAAGCCGGAAGCATGAACCTTCCCCTGAAGGAGGAATTAGGGTTTCTTTTTCACCAACTGTTGGAAAAAATAGTTAAGCAAACTAATGTTTAATCAAGTTAAGCAAATCAATGCTGAGTTCAGATAGCTCTTATGGGAAGGGGAGGCACATAAGACAGTAGAAGTACATGAACAAATCATGTGTGAGTTCACAGCTTGGTCCCAAGTAGCAGGGAAGGAAGCACAGTGTAAGATTTATACCACTCTTACATTCTACTTGTGTTGAGCCACACTCAGTCCAGTAGGTAGAAGGAGAGTGGGATGATCTGGTGTTATTTGTAATGTTATGTTTAATAAGCTTTCACCAAACGGAAAGACAGGGACAATACAGGGGACAGAGAAATATGCTAAATTAATGTTTGGGATGGTATAAGTGGAAGCTGAAGATCTTGCACAGAAACAATGCAAAAGGGGAGAATCTGTGAATGTGACCACAGGGGGGGAAAAAAAAAGAGGAAAAAAATGAAGAAATGCTTATTTGCAGCTGTGAAATTCTCCAAGCAGAGCCAGACTGACCTGAAATATTAGCCTATGAGCTACATGGACTTTGGTTTCCACCGCAAACAAGCAAGAATTACAGAACTACTGCAAGGTGAGAAATGCAGCACAGTTTCACATCGGAAATGACAGCTCCTCAGTACAAGCCTAATGGCTGTTCTGATTAGTTAACATTACCTTCTCAGTCATGATCTGACAAGTACACGTCCCTTGTTTGAGGCAGTGTCAAGGACAGTTCAACTTTAAACTGGGAAACCGGTACCAAAGAAATAAGCTTGAGTAGTCAATATACTGGAAGCTTTTCCTGATTCAGGGTTTACAATCTTATCTTTTGCCAAGTTATCAATATTTATGCATTTTATGGATATTTTGTCATGTTGAAAAATATAGCTGTAATGTTTATTCATTTATCAACTGTAGCACTTGTAACTATCCTAGTACAACTAAAAGGGGAGAGATTTCCTGGCTTTAGAAGGAAATTTCCACAGTTTCAGAGACAGAGACATAAATTTCAGTCTTTTGCATATGGATCTAAACCTCTGGATGAAGTTGAGCAAAAGTGTACGAAAATCCTTTTTTTTTTTTTTTTTAATCTATATTGCAGAAGTACTTGTGGGAACTGCAACAGTTTGCTGGAGTAAATTTAATCTCGAAAGTGTCCAACAGATATTTAGGTAGATGGAGACTTCAACATTATTACTCATGAAGCTTTCTGAGGTAAGTCAGAGACACAGTTTTTATAGTCTGTGCAAATACTAGAAACTGTATTTGAACCTGAAAATGTGTACCTTTTTTATTGGTATAATATTGGTACAGCATGATCCAGTAAAATACTTGTCTGTAAACACTGAGTACTTAATATGACCACTCCTACTTAGTGTTAGCTGGATAAAACTGAAGCAATTTCCTTCAGAAAACCAGCATGCTTCTACGTTAACATCTTCCCCACTACCTTCTCTCTCTCCCCTGAGTAAAAGCTTCATGAAGGAAAGAGGAAAAACATGTAATTGCCAGAGTTTGGTGGCCTGTAGCTCAAGCTCAGTGATTTCCTGTCCAAGGCATTGAACTGGAGCCTTCAGACTGCTGCCAGTGCACACAAAGGTTCATGGGCAACAAACAAACCTGGCAGCATGCTTCCATGTGATGGCAGGCACAGACACAGGGTGACAGGACAAAACCCCGCTTGCCTTTGTTTTGTGAACCTACGGGTCAGTAGGTTGACAATGGACAGCAGGAGAGAGTGGACAGAGATGAATAGCATGGGATAGGGACTGCCAGAAGTTGTTTAATCTGTAAGCAGAGGTTTTATGCAGACTCCACTGACCTTTGCATCTTTAGGAACAGCTATGTGTTGTGGCATTACCATTTGTCCAGTCCTGTGGGAAAATACACCAGGAAGATAGCTCAAACTTGTTTACCTCCTGGTGTTCATCAAACCTGTCTGGTTTAGGGCATCTTTCCCTGACCTTGTGTATGAGCTCTTCCAGTCTGTGCTCACCTAAGCCACAATGGCCTCACATTCACAGACTTGGTCTTGTAAGCGCAATTCAGAGTCAGAGGACATGGGTCCAAGGCATCATCACTCTGGATTCCTAAAATAATACGGTTTCCATATGATATCTGACTGTAGATTGTTCATCATCTGAAGTAAGCATGCAAGTGACATACTCGAGTCTACTCAGGACCCGGTCTACCAATAAAGTCTTTAATCAGGAGCTGCGTCTTACTTTGTGGTAAATATTCGATGCTTGTCCTAAAGTGTTAGACCTGACAGCCAACTTCAGGGCTCACCAGAAGTTCCTTCTCTGAGAGTGCAACCTAATTTATGAATTGTGAATACCAACACCACAACTCAAAGATGCAGGGAAGATGAGTGCTTTCTTCCTTCATCCAGAGTAGGATGCAATCTCAGAAATATGTTGTGAAATTACAACTAGCCAGATGAGAAGAGGGACACTCAAAATACAGGTCAAAAAAGTTTAAAAAACTGGACAAAAAAATGGATTCTAAGCTTTCGCAGCTGAAAGATGTGGGAGAAATATTTGACAATGAGGTTTTTCTTGGCTATATTAGTCATTATGTACATTTTCCATTTGAGGTTTTGCATTAATATCTCATTCATATGCACACGTACTAGGATGTGTAGAGCTGAGAATGCTACAGCAAAGGTCTGGGGAAATTTTTACATTTTCTGGGAAGGAGGGGGAGGGAGAGGACCTGTTCACACACTGGCTGTAACCAATCAAGTTTTGCATGATGCCAAAAAATTAAACACAGTAAAGCCAGACCCTGTCAGCAATGAGTTGATTGCTTTAAATAAGGGAGATTTCCTGAATGTTTAAATTGAAACTTCTAGCATGATTAAAGCAAAAAGAAGTACCAAGATGCTTCCTAACTATTTAGTTCCTAAAATTCCTGTGAGGTCTGGAGATGACAAATTCAATTCTGATGTGCTGTGTTTTACACTCTGCAGGCTGTAGTAAAAGGTAAAACTAATCAAGCTTGGGTTTCCCATGGGCTGTGCTTTAAGATGTTTTCTTATTTAAAGTCATGGAAATATGTTAAAACCCACATAGACTGGATGAAGTTTATACAAGGCAAAATGTGTTCGACCATGCCTTTGCACAGTGTGCATATTTTGACTTTTCATTATTTTTTGTTTGTTTAATCCTTCATCCTGCTTAAAACTGTAATCCAACCACATTTGCAGACTGAAAATGGGGAAGAACAGTTTATAACTCTCTCAAAATGTTGCTTAAGACTGTTTAGAGCAGAGAATACCTTGGTAGTGAATTTAATTTCTTCTGTAAGATGTTAAACGTGGCAGGAGAGAGAATATGCATGTACTCAACAGTAAACTTTTAATTACAGGGCGTAAAATATTCATGCTGATGATACTTTTTAAAGAAAACCAGAACTTGATCCTCAAGACTATATTTTATGCGAAAGTTTAAGTTCACCTACAACAATCCTTCCTCAGTCTTTCAGGCTCCACAAAATGAACAGTTAGAGGGAATATGCCTAATTAATCATCATATGTACATACTCAGTATTTTACATAGCAGGATGAAAATCACAGAAATGGGCATTTTCAGAAGATCTGCCTCCATCAGAAACTATTTCTGACCTGACTGTGAAAGTACTCTTCAAACACATATTTTTCAAATGATCATTTTTTAATTTCCTGAATGGAAATGATGTTTCCCATTGTGGATAAATGAAGCACTATTTCTGTGCAACCACATACTTCACCATATAAACTCGTCTCATCAAGATTTCTTTATCCCACCAGAAGAAATATTCATCTTTAAGTCTTCTGCTTCTCAGAAGTTTTAAGGCTTGTTTGAACTGTGATATTGTTTCCCTTTCCAAAGTTTATCAGTTTTCATTATGGTTATACACTTTGGAGATATTCCTTTCAGTTCATAACTAAAATCTCCCCATGCAACTTCTCTGATATGATTTCCAAGCTTAAGTTGGAGAGAAAGAAAGGAGTATATTTTGAAGATTTATAATATCATAAGTTCTATAGTGGCCCTTTACCAAATGAGTGACAGACAGATGATGAGTATTATTTAACTGCCTGTGTCATCATTTTACATTCTGCTTGAAATCCTAAAGTATGTTCGTACATACATTACAGACAGAAAATTCAAATTTAGGTAGTCTTTTAGACTCTGTTCCAGTACACATTTGCCTTTGGTAGTCCCAGAGGAACTCCTGCTGATACCTATATGAAAACTAAAGGTGCATTTTAGAGGCAAAAAATGCAATGGTTTGAACACATGAGTACAGATATGATTGGGGTCCAGGTTTGTATTTTCTCATTCTGGTCAGCTTTCACCAAGTGATGTTGCAACTGCTGAGAAACTGTGTCACCTTGTTATTGCAGCCTACATGTTGGTTTTAAATAACATTTTCCATAAACAAGATTGTTTTGATTAGTATACCCTAAAGAACACCTGTTGACAAGTGGGCTTTGGAGTCTCTTTAAATTACACTCCAATTAGTCCATATGGTAATTGACAGTGGGGTGCTGCTGTGAGCTCCTCCCTCACGGGTTTGTCCCATACAGCCAGCTGTGGGAGTTGAGATCACACACTCACTTGGCAGTCTTTACGTACGGCTGCATTTAGGATTAGGGTGGTTTTCAGGCTTAATCCCACATAAGCAGATTGTGCCCCTGTGGAAGCAAATGATGAAATCCCCATCTCTCCAAAACAAACAGATACATGTGGTTAATGAGAGAGCAAGCCTCCTTCATGTGAGCTCTGCTTGGCCACATGGACATCTAATTTTTCATAACCTGCTGAAGACAGCCATCCCTATCTATGATGAAATGCAAACTGGTGTTGAAGGAACGGCCAACAGAGGAAGGGTTAAAGCCTGCCGTGCTTCCTGTCCTGGACACGATGGTGAGAAGACACCAGGAACATGGCTGTCTAGAAATCCCCTCGTGCTGCTCTGCATGTGGTCAGGGCATTTCAAGGTAAGAGCCCAGCAGACCTGTTTACCCAGTGGTATCATGGATGTCAACGGGGGTCTGTATGGTGAAGGTGACTCTGCCGTGGCCATGAGCACCTAAGCTACCTGTGTTGCCAGTAGCAAGCTGGTCTTGCCAGGGGTGTCTCCAGCCACCCAGGCTTCGTACATACTGCCAGACCATATGGAAACACTGGTGAGCATCTGTGTGCTAGGAAACCTCTGTGGACCAGCTGCGGCTGCACTTTTGGAGCTACCCAAGGAAAGCAAGGAAGCAGGAGACGCAGCTGCAGACAATTACCGCGTCTGCCCAGACTAAACAAAGAGCGGCTGCCACAGCCCCGCTGCTCCCAACGACAGGCAGCCCTGGCTGGCAGGACCGGGAGGGAGGTTCACCCCTTCAGCCTGGACTTCTCACCCAGGTGGGTGTTTTGCACGGCTGAGCACGCAACACCGGCAAGCTAATTGTGAGTGACAGGGAAAGGCAAGGAAAGCGGAAAGAGCAAGTTTACTTCTGTAAAGGCATAAAAGTGTCTCTCCCTTGTGCGGCATTGTTTTATTCCTCCCTCAGAAGCAGGTCTGAGTCTACCCGCACGGATTTCAGGTGCTTCTTTCAGGGAGAAGAAAGGGGTTTCTGTGCTCTTTGAAGCCCATGTATGCTCGTCAGACAGGAAGCCAGAGCTTCTGTCAGTCAACAGCACATGCAAAATTTATCAAGTATATTACTTGACAGAGGTTACTCTGTCATTACTAGCTAACAGGGCTCTGCCAGAGAATTTTTTTTATGGAAGCATGTGCTGTCAAAGGCAAAGTGTTCATTGATTGATTGCCACAGCTGACCTAAACATACAGGGATCACTATGTAATAACCTCTTTATCATATAAAAACCACCAAATGCTAAGTTCAATAACGCTAATGGTCTCACTTAAAGGCCTGAAGCCAGGAGAATTAAAAGGAAAAGGGGAAAAATGCCATCCTTTCTGTAACCCCCGCGGCATGCCGCCCAGGATGGAGATATGGGACTGCAGAGAGAGAACACCAAGGCCTGCTGCCTGTAGTGAGCTCAAGGGAAAACACCCTCCAGCCCATGGGCTGAGCTTTCCAGGGGTAAAGAAAAAACCACTCATACATATGTATTGCTCAGTTCTGTATTTCCTGCTAAGCAGCACGCTACGGTTATTACAGAAATACTGTGTAACAGTCATGTCCTGTAGATTCTAAGCCTGAAAACTGCTTGAACTTTCTCAGAAAATGATAGACCCCCTCTTGAAGGCTTTTCTGGCAGTTAAAGCTCCTTTGAAAAAAACAGAAAGGAAGTAGCATTTACAAAAGGGGGAGGAGAAAGCTTTCCCAAGCTCCACGCCAAGCTTAAAGATCTCTATCAGCCATTTAAATGGATCATATCATTTCCTTCGGATATAGAAACATAAGTAGAGAAACCAAGGCATGAATGTTACTTGTGTTGTGGTTTTTGTAGGGATGACAAAAAGTCCTGGATGAGAGGGAAAGAGAGCTGTATATAACGTTTGCATTGTAGGGTATGACAATACCAAGGGTTTGAGAAATACAAGGTTTGAGCAGGAAGAAGTACTATTGTCTGAAACTTGGAAAAGTCTGAAACAACTCAGATACCATTATGACAAAAGTGAGTAAAGGCTGAATTTTAATCTCTTACTGTTCTCAGAAAAATAAACGATATTTTTTCTTTAAATATTACTATGAATTCTCCCTCCTCTCTGTTCTGTGGCTATTAAAATATTCTGCCTAGCTGCAAATACAGCAGCTATTTACACAGAGTTCAGTGTTAATTTCAATAGCCAGCAGCCAAGCCCTTGTCCCCCTGAGGTCAATGACATAGCTTACTATAATAAACACACAGCATCAGGCTGAGGGTAATTTTTGGTGCGGGGGTCTAAGGTCTTGTGGCTCCTTCTGTCACGGTGTTTCCTGGAAGACTATGATAGGACTGCAGCTGGGGATGCACAGAGAGATCCTATGTGAGGAAGGAGCCCTGAGAAAAATTTCTGACAGAAACCGCTTGGCTTTGGGGTTAGGCTTATGTGTAGAATAGATTTTTTTTTCTTTTTTTTTTTTTCTTTTTTTTTTGGTTCAGCAGAAAAGAAAAAAATGTTCCTTTGGTTCTGCTCAAGCAAAGTATTCCTGTAACCTGAAACAAATAGTTTCAGCCCCTCTCAGTACATGCACAGGGCTGGACCACCCTCACCATAGTACAACTCATCCTTCGGAAATCAAGTATAAAAACCAACAATAGTCCTATGTTATTAATAAGTACTTTATAATAACTGAAAAACCCAGCAGAAAAAACCTGGGACAGATGCCCTCTTGCTGCTGCACCTGTTGTTCTCTTGCCTCTTTAAGGGAAGCATAGAACAAGCCCTGCTGTGAGCAGGGCTGCAGAGGAGGAGCAGAACGCTTTCTAGGGATACTGCAGCTCGAAGGCCGAAATGGACAGGGCAGTTTACTTCAGGGGCAGCTTACACCCGTATAATGCTGGCAGGAACAGCCCAGCTCTGCAGGCAAGCCTGTCGGGGAACGCTCTGCTTCAATTGGAGTTGCAGGGCACGGATGGGGTGTCCAGAAGAGTTAAGGCAAGCTTTCTGGCAGAGGCAAATGTGCAGAAATTTCACAGCTGTAAATTTGGGTTAACATCACCTGGGCAAAATCTACAATGAAATGGAAAGAATTTCCTGCTTCTGGTGGAAACCATATACAAATAGCTTTCCATTAAAACAGTTTCCTAGAGTTTCAACTTGAAATCAAAATTTAATCAATGAGTTCAGGTAAGATTTTTTTAGGACCATGAGATTCATTTGAACCCGAAGCGAAATGTAGTATCTGGAGACCCAGATGTAGTTTTCCAGAACTCTCCCTAGTCAGCCCATACCCACTCAACCCCCTAGTTTGTTCTGCTACTTAGTACCAAGAGGAAACATTACCCATCTTACCCTGCTCTGTGTGTAACTTCTCTGCTAGTTGCTGTGGGTAGTCATAAAAGAGGGATTCAAACATCTAAGGTTTCTTCTAAAAGCCTTCACTACTTAGATCCATTCATCCGTGGAAAAACTGAATCTTACCTGCGTCTCTTGCCATTAAAATGCAATCCCTCCTCTCTCACATGCAAAGTAGAAAAGAACAAATCCTTTATTATGGGATACTGCAACAAATCATGAGTAGTTCAACAATATACAGATGAACATAGTACAAGTAGTAAGTCAGTCACTCATGGCAGTGACTTTGGTAACAACAAAGAATGATGACTAATGGAATGACAGTAACTTACAATATTTGTATGTGGAAATGCTTCAGTAGGACCTGGATAAAAGGCCAATGTGCACTGGGAAAATTCTCAAACGCAGGAGGGCATTCTTTCTTCCTTATCACAGTAAGAAATTCAAGGTCCTCTTGGTCAGATCTATAGAATTTTTCTTGTGTTTTGCATGTCCCATATCCTGTTTTCAGCTAAAGTAGCTAATATACTGCACCACATATGCTTGTCCATTTTCATTCACCAGTTCCTTACAGGACATTTTCTCTTGCAGCCTTAAAGGAAGAGTTCAAGTGGAAATCAGCTTCAGACCTCCCCTTCTCAAAATAGCCAACAATTCCTGGTGCAAGTGTTTTACAGTACCTGGAAGGGAGGACAACAGAGTGGCCTGTGATAACCAGCTCACACCTGTCACCTTTCTTAAAAATAGCTATTGAGTCAGCCTTTCTCATGGTTTCCCATTGGTGCTCAGTGACATTGTAAATAAACAGTGAGTGATTCTGATGATGCTCTGCAAATTCCCGCAATGTCCATGGAGAATCCCATCCATCCAGTCATAGTGATTGATGGTCTCCTGTTCCAGTTTATTACATGCCATCTCAACTTTTATATTCAAGAAACAAATTGTTAAGAGGCTGTAGTTCTACATTCATGCATGGGCCTAATTCCTTCATAGTGGTGATACCTACGGATAACAGCTACAGGAGACCCCTGACATGGGCACTTGCCCAGAATTCACTGGGGAGCAGATGAATGTATTGTACAGCATGACTTTGAGGTGTGATGAGATATGGAGATGTATTAAGTGACCCAGCCTGTCATTTCCTTCCTCTCTCCTGCCCCTTTTTGTGAGACTGTGCTTTGCAAGAGATTCAGTCTCTTGTGATCGTCCTCTTTTACTACTACACAAAGATGCAGTTAAGACCTTTCCATGTGGCTTTTGCCACTGGGTCCTTCACTGCATTCAGGGACATCTCAAGCCCAGTGGTGTCAAACGCTGTCTGAAGGAGTTATAAACAAGGCATAAGCAATCTTCCAGGTGTGGCGAGAGAGCAGCAGAGCCCCAGTGGGAAAGGATGCATAGCACACACTTGGAGAAGAGTCAACCAGTCTGAGTCAGTGAGCAGCCGAGGGAAACAAAATTATGAAGGAGGTCTACATTTGGAAGCAGAACTATGTTTCATGATCCAAAGTGCTGTGCATCAACATCATTACTGAAAAGCAAAAGACAGAAGGGAAGCCATGGAGAGCTAATAAACAGATGAAAATCTGGCTCACAGAGGTACCTGGCTCTGCTGCAGGTATTATAGTCAATTTGCACATCTTCTCTCTGAAGAGAGCTTTCTCAAAACATCTCTTTGAGAGATGGGTTTGCCAAAAATAACATTTTATCAGCAGCATAGCTTGTCAAAACTAGCATTTTAGCTAGGGCAAGCACTCAGTGTGCAAATAATGTTTTTCTAGGAGCAAAGCTTCCCATATTGGAACACAGAAGCTGTTAGCACACTACTTTCACTAAATCCATCCCTCCCCCCTTCTTTCTTTTTGATAAAATGTTATTTTCATCCATCTCCTCCCCATAATAAAACATTATTTTTGGAAAGTTCCTGCCCTTCATGAAACACAATTTTCCTCAAGCAAAACTCCTGATAAAACTCCACTTTCAGCAAGCCTTTCTGCTTAAATTGCCATGGTCTTCACTCCTGATAAAAAGGCGTTTTCTGTTAAGTCTCTACTTCTGATAAAATGTTACTTTTTCCAGACTTCTGCTCCTGATAAAACATTCATTTTGCCAAGATTGGCTCCTGAGTAAATGTTACGCTTGGCAAGAGCTATTCCTGATAAAATGTTTGTTTTTGCCAAACCTCTACTTCTATTAATTTTTTTCCCCTCAAAATTATTATTTCCCCAAAGCCTCCTTAATGTAAGATATTGGATATGACACAACAGTGGGTGACAGGGTATCATTTACCAACAAGTCTTTTATCCAAAGCCATGATCGTTAATGGTGAACCCCCAAAATGCTGATACTGAATGCCTCTTGCACAGTGTGGTTCTTCTGGAAGCTTTGGAAGGAACAATGAAAAAGATATTTGCACCCTTGTGCTGAAAATGGGTTTAGTTATCGTCTTAACTCCTCATATAAGGCAAACCTGGTCTTACTTAAAAGGGAATAAAATCAGACCCACCAACAGGTTAAAGGAGAAACACTTATGGGGATGTTCAGGATTTTCCAGTTCTCTAATATTTAATGTCCCAGTGAGGTTAAATGAGGTCATAGACAGCAGATCCCTGCTTGTTCACAGCAAAACTTTAGACTGCCAGCAGTTCTGTGTCTGTTCTGTGTCACCCTGCCCAAATTCACATTGGTGACTGCCATACTGCACCACATATTTCTCAAAACAGGCTTCTTCCATGAGCATGTGCAAAAATCTGTTCCTGCAGCTGTGAGGTGCTGTAGGAAGGGGTGACAATGCAGGAGGCCCAGGTGTCGTTTTGGCACAAGACCAGAGAACTTGGGTAGAATATTCTGGAGCACTGTCCCCTTTCGTGTTATCACATGTCCCTCTCTCTGGCAACATTCACACTGAATCCAAGGCTCTTTACCTACTTCCATGTCAAGTCTCATTCAAGAGCTAGTAATGAACCACCTGATGTTTTTCATGTGTTTGCATGAAGTGCAGCTGATCACTTACACATGCAGTTAGGGGGATGTGTCACACCATGTGTGCAGAAAGGGTGAGGATCTGAGTCCATCTAGCTTGGAGAAGTCTTAGGTCTCTAAATGCTGCCTGCAGTTACCTAAAGGGTACTATACAGAAGATGGAAACAGATTCTTCTCAGAACAGCACCTCTGCAAAGTCAAGAGGCAATCAAGCACAAGTTGCAGCAAGGGATATTCCACTTAGATGAAAGAAAGAATAAATATCACCATGAGAGTGGCCAGGCACTGGGACAGGTGCCCAGAGAGTCTGTGGAGTCTCTGTCCCTGGAAATATTCAGAACAGAGCTGAAATATTCAGGACACAGCTCTGAGCAATCTGACTTTGAAGACAGCCATGCTTTGAGAAGGAGGTTAGACTGCATGAGCAGGGGTCCCTTTCAACCTGAATACAGGATTTTCAGTGTACAGCAATTTAAACACTGAAGCTGGAACCCAGACAACAAAGAACATTTTCTTCACAGTGAATAAAAATTTTACCTGTAAATGAGTTGAATATTAGACTGTAGCTGGTGTGTTTTGTTTAGTTTTACTAGTTAGTGTCTCATCTGAGTTATACCTTCAATATATTAGACTTCTGAAGGTTAGATGGAAGACAGTACATAATCCACGGGAAGAGGCATTAAAATTAGTCATCTTGATTAAATATCTAATTTATGAAGCTTCAAACACAGGAATGGGAGTTAGAGAAGTCAAATCTCAATGCAAGCTCAGAGCAAACATGGTAACCTGAGGACAGCCTTGCATGAAGGCTGTGGAAGCATGTGGGCAGAGGCAGGCAGAATGGCAGGAGCGCCCTTTCCAGCAATAAACCACAGCTTGATCTGTTTAAGACAACTGAGAAACTGCATTTTCAGGAAGTGCCCACTGGATCTGATTTTGGTAGCAATACAGGTTGCTGTGTCTTACCTCTACACCTCTGTTTCAAAGTGGAAGAACTATTCTGGTTTGGGGATTTTTTTGGCTTACAATATAGAAATTCATTCTCCCCAGTGCTTGTACTATGAGAGCTGATTTGTTGTGAGGCTGCAAGCCACAAGCATTGCATTCCCTTTCTGGTCCATCCTTGTAGTTCCCCTTCTCAGGTTTAGGGGCACCCAAGACCTAGAGCCAGTGCTGTGCATTTGTGTGACAATCATCTCCCTGTCACACAGGTTAACATAGGCACTAATGCAAGACTCCAGCTAGGAATGACTTCTGCAATGCTGAGCACCAGACAGCAAATCTTTCACAAACAGCAGAGCAGTGGGGAGCATGCTGGGTACCAGAATGCCTTTGAATTGTAACCCTTTGCATCAGAAAGGCCCAGCGCATATTCAGCACAAAAACAAAAGATGAAGAGTAACATATGAGCAAGCACCCATTAGCTGGCCTTGAACTCATCTCAGTTTACTAGCCACTGGGTTCAGTAACCAGTTAGTCCCAGTTGTAATGAGTAATGTAACAACAAGTTTGCTGATGATACAAAACTGGGAGGAGTCGCTGACACGCCAGAAGGCTGTGCTTCCATCCAGCGAGACCTAGACAGGCTGGAGATTTGGGTGGGGAAAAATCTCATGCAATTTAACAAGAGCAAGTGTAGAGTCTTGCATCTGGGCAAGAACAACACCAGGTTCCAGTATAAGTTGGGTACTGA
>VZTO01006009.1:100042-119757 GCA_013400615.1 Syrrhaptes paradoxus | reverse complement strand
GATAAAATAGCATTCTGAAAATCCAGTTTTGCTTTGATTTCGAACAAATTATTTCTTAAGAGAATAAAAGGTATACCTAAGGAAATGCCCGCCAGTCAAATGTTTAAATGAAAAACAGAGTAAGAAAACATGCAAAGATTTAAAGATTTAACTAATTTTGTCCAAAAGATACCTTGGGGAAGTGAAAGTAGGACTGGTATGTGTCCATTAAAAGATGTACATGTAACCTTTGATTTCTTTTTGGCAGAGGACTTTGAGATGATAGGAAGAAGACGTTAAGAAAATGGGATTACATCAGACAGGATCATACAGGAACTGGGGGAGAACTCAGTCACTGGAAACACCTGTCTCATTTTTTGTCCAAGTCATTTCAAGCACTCTGAATCTAGTAAACCTGATGCATTAAAAAGTCTCAAAATAGTAACCACTGATATATTTTGAAGGTTTTTCTAGATGCAAGAGGAAATCCTGGTGGTGTGACATTTTTTGGCAGAGAGATTCTACAAATATTAAAAAAAAATTTTGAAAAAATTGTGAAAATAAAAACTGGAGAAAGTGTCCAGAATGCACATACTGGGTGGAAGGGAGGAAAGAGAGAAATTATGCAGAAAGGTCTCTGTAACCTGGTCTCTGTGACCAGAAAAAAAAAGCTTTTAGCCATCTGGTGGAAAACTTCCAGTTCTTTGGAGGACTGATAGAGCCAGACTTTTAGTCCAGGTCCAGTGTCAATGTGAGATATTAATCCCATCTGATGCTTTACTCTGCCTGTTGCATGTCTTCTCTCCATCATTTCACAGATGTTGAAATCTGCTGTTTGTCCTCCTCAACAGCAGCCAGTAGCAACAACCAAGCCCATATTTCAGAGTACTTGCCATAGGCTCATTTTATCAAGGGAAGAAAAAAAATTTCATCCTGAAATATGAATTTTGAATAACAAAGTCCCACCTAGGACTCTGTAACTAATACTAAAGCCGGATGGAGACCTTGCATTTTACATTTTAAATTGGCACAAATGATGCCACTTAGAGCACTATGGCAGGCTTCAGCAGGAGGCTTACAAATGCCACTTGTAATTAATAAAAACTCTGATCTTGAATACATTTCGCAGTTTGTTCCTGGGGAGAAGTACTTTGCACTTTTTTGAACTTTGAGGTTGATGGGCTGAGCGCACAATCGGTGCAGTTTCTTGTCGAGTGGATAATCCGGTACACGGCTGAGCAAATGACAAACCAGATGCAGAATGAAAGGTACCCCTCAGGGCTCGGAGAACCACAGAAACAATGGAATCTGCAGGACATTTCTAGTGGATCAGACCCTTGCTCTACTCCACAAAGGAGGAGGAAAAAAAAATCCACGGTGGCACACAGAACATGTGGCAACCAATTGATGGCAAGTTCTACAAAATGGGAACATGAACTACATGACATGTGGATAAAAGAGAAAGCATCTGCAAAACACGCGAGGAAAATTGTGAATATAATTCTAGCAATTATGATTATAGTGTTGTATACGCTACTGCACTTAATTACAATTCTCCGTTCTTTTCATGCTATGGAAATGGACTAAATGGACTACAAAATATATCTCAAAAGACAAGCAATCTGTGGCATGAATAGGAACCTCCTTTATCTTCACACAATGAGGCCTCCGTTTCACAAACATGGCAGCATCTCTGTGATAATTCTTCAGAGCAGAATTTTGATTACAAAATGAACATTGTGAAAAAAATTAGCAGCCTTTATTATTTCATCTGAGAACATGAATAGGATTATTAGGAGTGTTGGGTTTTTTTTTTTAAAGTGGCTTGTTTTAAGAGTTATATTAAAATGGTAATATTTTATTTTGTTAAAAAAAATCCAGTGCTATTTTATTGAAAGGGAAAGTGAGGTGATTTTAAAAAAAAATCTTCATTTGTGTGCTTAGAGCTTTCCTCATTTGTCTTTATTGGAATGAGAAGGTGTGCAAGTTGTGTAGTACACACATGCTCAGTTAAAAGTTAAAACAACAGTCATAATCATTAATCTTAAACTGTGAACCAGAACAGATCATCTGCTAGATCTGTGAAATATTTTGCAAATAATGAATTCTGTTTAGGAACATTGGTCTAGAAGGGACCCCTCGGGGAACTGAATTAATTTGTAGGGTATTTTGTATGCATTTTAAAATGTACACTCATGTTTTAAGTGTCGCTTTCAGGCAGTTCAGATGCTCCACTGAATTAAATGAGCCCATGCAGATTTACAGGACCTGAAGAAGTAAGCCATTACACCTATTGATAGGAGGAATTGTATGAAAGCGCGGTGTTGTACAGCAGCACAAGGTTTTCAGTGGCACAGATTTGGGACAACAGCCTATTTGGGAATAGTAAAGCCACGAGTTACACAATTCTCTGTAAAGACGCACTGATAAAACTTGACAGCTCATTGCCCCATCATGTGTACTGCAAGCCTCATTCATTTTATGGATTTCTTTTTTCTTCTTTTGAGTGTTTAGGAGTGCAATGAGTTAGATAACTTGCCTCTGAATAACTTAGGAATTCTGGTTGTGTGCTTCGAGACGAAGACTGTGCTGCATAGCAAAGCTACTGGAGGCTGTCGGGGCTGTGCCGTGTGTCTCCAGGGTCAGGAAAAATGTTGGTAAAGCTGAAGGACTCTCATTTGTGTGGGGGGAAACTGAACAGTGAGATGGGTGAAGAAGAAGGGAGATGGAGGTGTGAGCAAGACAGAGAGAACNTTTTTTTTTTTCCTGCTCAGAAAAGCCTATGAAATCTGGAAGGACAGCTATTTGCTACCAAGTGAACTTTTCCTCAGGATTAGTTTTGAAGCCACACGTTTGCTTCCTACAAAAAGCATGCTTACCTGAGCTCTGCAAAAGTCCTAAGGGCCATGGACAACTGGGATCATGCTCTTTGAAGTACAACATGTGAGGGTACCAAAACCATCAGTGTCCTAACTCTGCTGGAGCATGCTGAGTTGTGAGCACCCATGGCTAGTGATCCGTCATTCAAACACATCTGCACAGCTACTCAATGTCCACCCAGCAAAAGCTTGACATGGGCTGTGTTTGAGTTGGTAAAAAATGGTCTGAATTGATTTCTTAATCACTTTTCATTATAAATTCAAATTCCAGATTGTCTGTAGATTTCAGCTGGACTTCTCTTGAGTCACATCATCTACTGTAAGCCATTGGTAAAGCTGGTAGTTCTGTATATGACATATAGCAGGAGACAACTAACACTTCTTCTCCTGGCTGAATTCAGATGAAATTAGACCATTGAAAATGTCCAATATTTACACTGCAGAATTAATTAACATTCATATTTCCTGCGTGACACTTGATGTTTATTTATCAGCAATTTCTTCATTGGTTTTCCATCTCCAATGATCTCAGTTATGAGTGAACTGGTCCCTGTTGCTGCAGGTTGTACAAAAGCTAACATCCTTACTCGAGGTCATGTAGCTGAACATTTCTTTCACCCCCTACTGCCTTCCACAGAGGCTTTGTCTAGACTTAGAAATACAAGCTAACTGAGATTGATTTATCCCAGTCTGGACAAGCTGCACAGCTCTCAATCTCAAATTTGATCTCTTCCTGTCTGTATTTTCTTGGACTCATTATAACTCTCCCCTGGTAATCAAGATACCCATGCTGAAGTACCAAACAGCAGGAATCCAGAACCTGCCACACCTTTTTCACTGTTTGGTTAAACTTGTGTTTCACCAATGGTCTAGGAAGGGCCTCTCCCCAGAGGCTTTTTCTTTTTGTGCATTTTGTTAATATTTTTTGCAGGAAGATAAAATTTTTTCCTCTGCAATACTTAGTCTTTGATAATAAACAAAAATGGTCCTTTTTTTTTTTTTTTTTTTTTGTCATGGAGAGCCACATTTA
Organism: Syrrhaptes paradoxus; assembly: GCA_013400615.1. Taxonomy (NCBI): domain Eukaryota; kingdom Metazoa; phylum Chordata; class Aves; order Pterocliformes; family Pteroclidae; genus Syrrhaptes; species Syrrhaptes paradoxus. The sequence continues at coordinate 115,869 of VZTO01006009.1, read as the reverse complement.
GGAAAGAGCTGACTCTTAAGATGTTAGTTTGAATATATATAATCAGATTAAAATAATGTAATTAAAACCCATTTAAAAAGCTAATGTTTATTATTAACTTCTTGTGTACTTCCTAATTATTTTATAGGCTTTTATTTTTTATGGCAAGAATCCAACCATTACAAAGCTGCGCAACTTGATACGTATACGAGCAAAGAAACGCATTTGCAAGCTTTGCTTAAAGAGAGAATTGTCAGAAATGTCAGAGCATAACATTTCACCAACGAGAAAGAATAACTTTGCTTTTAATGATGTAGTGCTTCTTTGCCTTGTTAATATATTAAAGACCACATTACCAGTTTTGGAGGGCAAGAGGGGAAAGAGGACTGCACTTAGTAAGCATAGGGCTGTGTAATGTCATCAACGTCAAGAGATTAAGAAGTGAAATCAATATGTCAGTGTTCACCCAATGCACTGTCTTTTCCAATTTTTCTTATGGACACCAGAAATAGATTCTGATCTTAGACAAATCCTGATCCTGGAAACAATATCTCTACCCACAAAGAAAAATAATTTAACTGCTTTTGAATGAACAGTAGTTTATAAAATAGAACTTCTGAATGCAGATATTTTTCTAAAGACTTTCTGGGACTACTTTGTATACTTAATTAGTTAGTATCCTTATGTCAGAATTAATGTGTTAATTACATAGAACCCCTACAGATACAGTAATGGCAACTAAAACGAATCAACCATGTCAAAATGTTAATACCATTAGTTCTGATTTCTGAAGAGCTCCTGATGTCTTGTACCCATCCTTGTTCTTCCAGAAATCAGTGGAATTCTCACAGTGATTTTAAGAGGAGTGGAATGTCAGAAATAAGGATTTTCCACTGTTTTCTTGTTAGGAATTAAAAACAAGTACAACACATCTATATCTCATAAAGCTTTAAATCAGGTTTTTCTAGTCTGAAAGTCAAACACAGACACTGTAAAAATAATGATACTGTAGTTACCTTGGGAATTCAACCCAAGGGGAATCAATTTCATTGTAAAGATCATGCTTTTAATCCACCTCTACCTGAGTGCCAGATGGTCAAACCAAAGAATCAACACATTAAGCAGATGGACGTGGTATCTGATTCCCAATTACTAGAGTTGCTTCAGGTGGAAGGTTACTTCTACTGATCAGAGAAAATGATTTGTCCCCAGATGGTGGCAAAAAAAAAGTCTCACTCTGCTCTTTTAGTACTAAAGGTTCCCACTTATCTTTCAAAGTTAGGCAGAAGCATAAAATATTTGATCCAAGGCTCACAGAAGGTAGCTATTGAGGTTGACTGGTTTTGGAACAAACTTCTAAAGGTGGGCAATAAAAACTTAAGGACAAAAAGTTGTTAAGGTATGCAAACCAGATGACTAGGCTCTGCCTTAAGTTTGAGTAAGAAAAGACGTTGGACATGACACAAGAAACCACAGGAATTAACACACTACTGTGTGAGAAGTTGACCAGAGCTTCTAGGGAGGGAAGGATTTCATGTGAGGTTAAGGACAAGCCCAGTGAGAGGCAGATGAACCCCACAAATAAATGCACAGTGTGCTGATGGCTTTTGGGAGAGGAGAGTCTTGCGAGGACTACACACAGAAGCAGCAGTAAGAACAGATAAGATTGAGATTACATGAGTAACCATACCAGAAATAACATATTTGGATTCAGATTTAGACAAACTGGGGCCAATAGGAATAAACAATTAGATGTGGATTGTTTATATGTGAAGAGACAAGGGCAGAGAAAGGGGAGATGGAGAAGGAACCAGAACAGAGAAATGGAGAAGCAGCAGGATGCACAATGGGGATAAACTTGAAGCCTGACCATCTGGAAAATAAAACATAGGATGGAGCCACAGATGCTATTGAAGTCTGTGTGACACGTTGCTGCTTCTATTTCTGGAGATGTTGGTTAAGGTGTGGTTCCCTGGGATGTGGTTCCAGCATTGGGATTACGCATTCAACCTCTTTGATGTTTGGACCCCAAAATAGAAAAAGCAGCAGCCTCACATCCAGCAGTCCAGGAGAGGTCTCAAAGACCAGCAGATGTGTCTTTCTTTTTGACAAAATGTCAAAAGTATTTAAAATAATTTTGGTAGATAATACAGGACAACAGAGCTGAAAACAACAGAGTGCTATGAAAGCAATAAAGCTCCATTAAACCTGGTTCAGGCTTCTACAGACAGCCATGCATTAGTTACCAGCTGTACATAACTATTTAGTCAAAGCATCTCTTTCAGTGACAATTCCCCATCAAAGGGATAAATTAAAGTATTGTTGTGATGGATTCAACAAGTAGGCTCTGTAAATTTCTGTGCATTCAGAGTTTAGGGGTTGGTATTGTTCTGAATGTAGCTCCTGCCTTCCCATAGCTGACAAAATGAAACCAGATTCCCAAGTCCCCTCCTCCATCTTGTGCACTCATGACATTTGCATTAACTCACAGCTTAGAAATGAGAGACTATTTGTCTGGATACGCAGAATAAAATAAATAATCATTTTTTTAAATGCCCATATATACATATAAACACCATATATTTTTCTTGGGTCAAACCAAAATGCACACTTTCTTGTCAAGTAATATGTATTTCCTTTGGAAAAAAAATATCCAGGCTAATAAAAAACATTTGATTTGACTAAAAATTATACTGTTCATTTTAACATTGTTTCTCCATTTCAAACACCATCACTGTTTTGAAATTGTTAATTTCTGAAACAGAATTCTTTCTGCAAAACAAAGAATTAAAAGACTTGTAATGAACATCAGTCTCTGTAACTTTTAAAGCTTTTCCTCTTCTTGTTTTTGACTATTCTCTCAAATTCTGAATCCTGTCAATACAGTCTTAGTCTCCCAAATTACTTCACTCCTCTCCCAAATCTCCCTCTAGCCTCAAAAAACCACCGTCTGTACCACCTGATTATCTGCAGAGGGAAAAAGAAGAAAACTTCTACAACTCTTGGAGAGTGCATATTGTTTGGCATCAGACAGACGCACGATGTGCCGTGCATCATGCTTTGGAGTATTTTATAAATAGCAATGAAATTTAGCCCAACTGCTAAACTTGCTCCAGTTGTAATTAAATCCAGCCTTTTGTTGTTAAAGCAGGTCAGGTTTCTAAACTACATCAGCTTCACGGACTGATATTTCTGTTCAATGACCAGCTTTACACAAGCAGGAACTGCTGCTTCTCCTTATCCTAAGGGACTACTTTAGTTTCATACAAATACGGCCTGTGAAAGTAAAGGATAAAATAACCTTTTTGCCAGAAAAGGCTGAAGAAAGTCAATTCCTCTTTGTAAAAAAGGGTAAAGACCAGGTTATTCAGTTCTTTTGAGGAACACTTTGCATCTATTTCACGTATATCTGCCAGCAAAGATAAATTTAAATGCAAACACTTTGCAACTCTGACAGTGATATTAGTTATAAAATGCTGGAACACAAACATGACAATAGATTGGAAAGTCTGAAGGGAAATTGCAATGATTAAGAATAGAAGAAAAATGTTTCTTTATTGCAGATGTGTATTTTCTTTGGCTAAATATCCCATTGAAATTTTCTTCGCTCAGTATCCAGTGCCTGTTTGTGTTAACAGGGAAGCACTAAAGAATTTAAATAGTAAAGATAACTTAATTCTTCTTTAAATGTAGACTACTTTAGAGTAGAAATAATGAAGACTTTTCTTACACAGAAGATTTCTCTGTGGAGGCAGCGAGGGTACAGGGTAATGCTACAGCTGTGTGATGGAGATGGTATCACTTTGCAGATTTACGGCACCACATCACGAGCAGATAGAGCAGAAATGCAAACGGCTTTTTAGGGGAGCAGGTGAGACATGACATTGACCAGACTCTTTAAAGATAATTTACAAAAAAAGAGAGAGGATTGGTATGACCTTCTCCTGACTCTCACATTATTTATTCTATAGCGACAGGTTAGTGATTCTCTACGGGAATTGGTTCAGGAGTGTCCGTGGCTCCCAAGAGACTCACTTGAAACAACCCCTCTTTCCGTGTAAGCATTCACTGCATCTCAGTGATGTAAGAAGCAGGGCTATCAGGTAGGCTAGTGAATAAATATGATAGAAACTTTATTGCTGATACAGAAACTTTATTGCTGATATCTTCATTCCCAGGCAGACGTGACTCCTTGGGATACAGGAGAAGCAGCGATGGGGAGGTGAAGGAGACCAAGAGCTGACAGGCAAAGGAAGGGGAAGCAGGGAGCAGAAGCAGTGGAGTGGCAAATGAGGATATTTATAGTGGCTTTATGACCTCCTGCTTCACGGGGCAATTTTCTCTGTGGGTCTGGAAGTGTCTCTGACGACTCCCAGAGTCAGGCAGGGCTTGGAGCTGGGTCTGTCTGCAGCTCCTCCTTGAACAGAGGGCCTCGGAAAACACCAAAAAGGTTTGACAAACCTACATCTAAGGTTTATAAGGGTATAAAGGAGATCCCCAAACTTTGTAAAGCAGAGAAGCCACAGCACATGTTTAGTAAGAAAGTAAAACGATTGGAAACAAACCCTCTCCTCATCCAGTGTCTCTCATAAAAGAGACCCTTCTCTTCCAACCTTTCTACAACCTCTGGGTCAAGAGGTTGTCTTTGTCTCCATGGCTCCAATGCCTGGTTGCATGTTTCCCTGTTGGCTCCCAGCATTTGAAGCAACCCGTCTCCCTGCCCATTTGCCCCATCCTGCTCTGTCACTCTCCTAGAAGAACCAACCTCACCCCAGTCCGGAGTGCAGCATCCTCCTGTCCTGCTTCTCCGTCATGTTCAGTGGAAGGACATAACAGACAAACACAGACTCCAACCTCCTCTCTACATCTGCTGCCTGGGCTGTGGGGATTCCCAGTGGGATGCTGGGAAGAGAATTTCTCCCTATATAGTCACAGGAAAGAGATGACACAGTAAACCAGGACCGTCATGGAGCAGGGGCTGGAGTCCAGCCGGGATACACGGCACAGCTAGTGTATCACCAGGCATCTATATCCAGGTAATTAAATCCTGCCCTTCTGTCTATGATTAGGTAATACGAATACAACATTTTCTTTCTCTGCATTTGCTCTACCCCATTGATTACGGTTGGATAAAAAGTGTTCCGGGACGTGGATTTTATTTTCTTGGTCCTTTGCACAAGTTTTTCTACAGTGTTGGTGCATTTGGAGAAGATGCTGTTGCAGAACTTTCCCAAAGGTGTGTTCATGTCTATGTATTTTAATTTAACAGTTTGCAAGGCAGGAAGGACTCCTCTAGTTGTACACTCTGCCTCCTTACTTAGGATAGGCCAGCAATTTGCAGAGAAAAAACTGTATGTATAAAAAACAATGCTTTATTTAAGAAGTCATCCATTAAAAATGAAAGTTTTATGTAAAAATTAAAGGTGAATAATTTACAAAAGCACACACACATAAAATCAGATAAGGATTTGAAATCTTTCTTATCATGTTCTGCATGATCTCATGCAGAGGAACAAGAGCAAGACTCTGGAATTTTCACTTTCTGGCATAAGGTACTTGGCAGTACTGATTCTCCAGCACCACAAAGTCTCTTACCACAAGAGCAAAGCCTATCAGCACTGAATCATGAGAGACAGTTTGGTTGTTTGTCCAAATTTGGATACGAATGAAGATCATCATAAAAGATTTTAATCTCCTCCCATCCCTGGGAAAAAACCAAACAACATTCATGGACATATTCAAGCCATTCAAACAGTCTAGAGATAGGAATGAGGTTATTTGGACAGGAGCAGGGAAGAGATGGTCCATGATCAGGTTGCCCAGAGAAGCTGTGGATGCCCCATCCCTGGAGGGGTTCAAGGCCAGGCTGGATGAGGCTTTGGGCAACCTGGGCTAGTGGGAGGTGTCCCTGCCCATGGCAGGGGATTGGAACTAGATGAGTTTAAAGTCCTTTCCAACCCAAACTGTTCTATGATTCTATGATTCACTGCTTCAGGAGGAATTACTAAATCTATTGTTTCTAAGCTGGACTTCTTATATATCACCGGCCACGAAATGCCACCTAATGTACTTCTAAATTGATCTTTGGTCAATCATCAAGTAATCAATACGGTTTTTAGGGCAAATATGATCTAAATACAACCCACTGCATATGGGGAAGGCAGGACAATTTTATCTTTCTGATCCCTAGCTGAGGTCCAAAGCATGTGACAATACTCTTGCAATACTCTTGAGTAATATAAAACTTATAAGGACAGAATTTCATGGTCTAAAGGCAGTCACTGTGGATGTTCTGAAAGTCTACACTTCTCTGCACACAGTAGCGTATAAACATGTATATGTAAAACGCCTCAAATGTCTTTTTCAGAAACTTTGTACTTGAACAGTCAACCATAAGATAAGATAGGGACAAAAGAGAGCGAACCTTATACAACAGGTAAAACATGACTCCAAGTTGCTCATATGGTGGTACAAAATCCTTATAATTTTTTTTTTTTTTAATTTCAAGCATCTCTTCAAAAAAGACACCAGCAACAACACCCAGTTTCATGTCACATGGATGAACTGTGTAAAAAAAATTAGAAGGACATCAGTTCATTTCATGTTTATGGGGCACACTTCAAGCTCTGAAACAGCTCAGAGGTGAACAGAGGCACTGTATCCGCTCAGGGTTCAGGGCTTGTATATAAATATTGAGATTATCATATCTTAAGAGTTTCTTCTTCCCACTCTCTGTAAATATGTGCTTCTCATCATTCAGTTCACAAAGTGTCCTGTTGATAAGGATGCTGCTACTGTGCTGGCTTGGCAAGAAGGGAAAAGATTCAATGACACTTTAGAGGAGCCAGGGTATCCAAAACATCTCCATGGAGCTGGTAGATATGGCTGGGCATCTGCTGGAACAGCAGCAGCAATCCCAGGGAACTTTCAATAACACTAGACAACTTTAAGAAACTGAACCTGTCCCGTGGGACATGGGTGTGAAAGGTGCAAAATGCTTTATTAGAAATGCTTCAAATGCTGTACTAGCTTTGGCTAGCTGCAAAACTCTTTAGCACAAGCAAAACTTAAAAAAAAATTTGGAAGATATTTGATACTGAAAAGAGATAAGATTTTTTTTTCTTTTTTTTTTTTTACATAATCATGTCAGGAAAATGTTGGATGAAATATATTTTCTATGGAAGGAGACAGTCTCTTCAAGAAGATGAGTCAGTACCTTTAAGATTTAATTTGTCCTCCAAAGGGAGTCAAGGGTGACAATGTTACCAAATGAAATGCTGGAAGCAATGCCAAAAGTCAAGTTGTGCGATTTCAAGATTTGATGCTTCCCCAAAGTTCACTTTGAAAAGTAGGATTGGACTTAGCAGGCTGAAGTACACATTTCTTTTTCTCTGAGTGAAGACACTTTGAGAGAAAGAGGATAATATCAGTGCAGGGCTGGAGCACTTCACTTGCTCCTTTTGTACATTTTGGACAAGGTTGCAATCTTTCTTTTCTTTGAGTTGAAGGAACTAATTTTGTCCACTCTCTCCTCCCTCCATTCATTAAATGTGCCCTGGAAATACATCAGTAATTCCCACATCTCCCAGGCACAGGAGGTGTAGGGGGGCAGGAGTGCTTCACTGGTATTAAAAAACAAATCTACAAAAACTGATCAAATGGATAATTAGAACATTTCTGAAATTGGTAGTAACTAAATAGCTTGCCTCGCAAATCAGAAGACACGTGCGCCTCCTAAGCATAACGTTTCCACTTAGGCACAACATCAAACCATTAACTGATAGATTGATGGTAGTTGTATTAAAATTTTTTTGTTCTTGTTGTTGTTAAAGAGTTTTTGTAAAATTATGCCCTAAGAATACATAAATCCAAGTAAAATTAAGTGTTTCAGACAAAAATCTCTTCTTCAGTGCACAACTTGATTTATTACATTTTATTAAAGGAATAACGCAATCAGAAGAGCATCTTTTTACCCTTCTCATTTCTACTCATCTTTGACTATCAACCCAAGGTACTGACAGGGCAGGAAATTCAGTTTTACTTTTCTTTCCCCTTCTAATTCTTGTTCCCATTGGCAAATTTAAAAAAGATATGAGATTAAAAGAATCTGCTAAGTGGCTGGTAATACTTAAGTATCATGTAGTGGATACAAAATCTTCTTAGAACTTCCAGTGACTTCCTCACTTGTATCTGGCACTTGGTTTCGGTTTATTCTTTTTTTTTTTGGTTGTTTATTTTTTTTAATGTTATTTAGCATCTAAGGAAGACCAAAGAACTTTTTACATAGTATTGGATCAGCTTTATAAGAGACTAGAAGGCAGTATGTTCAGATTTCCCAGTCCCTTTTTGAATGAAAGTTTTGAAAATGTCTGACTGCTCCATGAAAAATTTGTTACACAACAGTTTATTGCTTTTGCTTTGAAATACACAGAACGGCCAAAGTATCAGTGTTACGGCAGAACTACTGCATGGGTACTGGGTTGTTGACCTGTATATGCACAAAAAATCCATTGCTGTCTTGATGTGTTGGACATGGGATTTTCCCAGGTGCAAAATGGCAGAACAGAACAGTGGCATGTGAAGGGTAACAAGTAATGTTGCCAGCATTGTGACTGTTCTTTTGATAAGGGCCATTAAGAACTTAATAATAATGGTAAAATAATTTATTTTAGCCAGTACTTAGTAACAACTCACCTGTGCTAGAACAAAGTTTGAATAGATGACCCTGCACCATGAGACTTTTTTTTTTTNTTTTTTTTTTTTGGTCTATCTTAAAATCTATCCTGATCAGAAACTGGAAACAATTCATTGTTCCAATTTTTGTTCCCGTTGCAGAAATGTCTATCTGTAACTTTTTCACAGGATAAACTCACTTAATTACTTCTGAACAAGAAATCACTACCCTTGGAACTTAATGAGATGTTTTACAGAGCACAATTGCAGGGTGCTCATTTCTATAAGAAAGGCAGAAAACACTGTAAAAACCCCATAAAATTAGACTTCAGACATACTGAAAAGTTCAGTTTGGGTGACTGAAGATGAAAGGCTGAGACTACTGTTCTCTCTCTGTACCCATCTAGGGTGTGTTTGCACCTGAGCTGGTCACCATAGCTCTCTTTTTTTGTCACTGGAGAGAGATATTTCTATTCTGTGATTCATCTGACCTTTTTTGGATGTCTGTGATGAGATGAAATGAACCTTTGGAGTGCCCATATGCTGTGAAATGAGTTGAATGCGACCGGTGCAGGTGCAGACACCCACACTCTGAGTGTCTGCATTAGTCGTGTGAATTCCTCCCTTTGCAATAACTTAATTTGCTGGTGGCCCTGTTCCTAAATCTGCTATGGATTCTCTAGCTGACCTGAGCTAGTGACTCAGGCTAGACTTGTCTGGACATAAAGATTACCAGATCTTCTCTTATTTCCTCTTCCTAATTATATAGCAACAGATTTGCTCTCTCAGTTTTTCCCTTTTGTTTTATGTTCCTTGGTGTCTTCAGAAGCAGTGGCTGTCCCTCCTGTCATTGTCACCTGAACACAAAATTTAAGCTGAAGATTTTCAAGATGCACTGAGTGAATGAATCCCTAGATTTTTTTTTGAATTTTCACATTCCTGAGGGTAAAGTTCCAGACTCAGAATCAAAAATGTGGCTTCATATTCCTCAGGCTTCCTTTTGCCCGAAGCATGGGGTATCTCAGCACAGTGGAAGGATGTGTCCATTTCACTCAGTTCTGCAATAAGCACCCGAGAAAAAAACCTGAAAACCTGGAGGTAATGCTGCTTGAATACTGCAATTTGTCTAAGTACAGATCTTAGAATTGATGCTCAAGTCCCCTCTGAATGGTCAGATCCATTGACATAAGCTGTCCCAAAAAGGCTAGTAAAAAAGATAAAGTTTTGTCTTGTAACTAATTTTAATCTGATTTATAAACTGAGTGGCTTAAGAATTCCCATCTTTTATTTTAATAGTAAGTTATTTTAGTATGTAAACCTGTGACAAGCAAAAATCAGGAAAAGTAGAAAAAAGGCCACTTTCTTTTAAGGAGTTACTCTGAAGAAATAAGCAACTAAACTTCACATATGAATTTTTTTCTTGAAAACTGGACATTTCCTGTGTTTAGATTTTTCATCCTGAAATAGTTTTTTTGAATTTTGCTTCTTTCATACAGACTGGAATTTTCAATGGAAAAACCTCTGACTAAATCAGTTCTTAAGCTTTTTGGGCCTGGCTTTTCATGGTACCTTCTTTTCTTTTTGCTACAGCAAAAATCAGAAAAACTTATACAAATTACATAACTATATAGATGTAAAGTGATTTAAAGTAAGTTAAATTATATCCACGTTGGCTTCCTAATAGTATGTATTTACATTGCTTCATTAAACCATTAAAAATTAATTCGGAATTAATTTCCTGTGCCCTCCTGTGCAAAGAAATCTTTACAGAAAGAGGTGATTGCTCCTCTTTGGGTTAGGATGTATCTAATTTATCTGCCTAGATATTTAGCATTCACTCATTCGTGACAGATTAAAAACGTCAAAAAGATCCACAGACAGAAGCAATGAAGATATGAGCTTTAATTGCCTGTGCTCTGCATAAAAATAACAACTCCTTGCTTGCTAACTCCTATGGAGAGGTGGCATCGCCATGGGTCAACCCTGCCCATGCTCTAAGCTTCTGTGATGGTTTTACCCTTGTCTGAGAGCCACCTCCACAGAGCCGCTCTCTCACCCTCCAGGGGATGCGGGAGAGAATTAAAGGAGTAAAGGAAAAAAAAAGATTCGTGTGTTAAGAATAATTTAATAACAATGATATTGAAAATAATAATATATACAAATATACAAAGGAGCGTTACACAGTGATATTGCCACCCCCACATGATGACCAAGGCTTAGCCCACTCCTGGCCAATGATCCTGGAGCAGGGAGAGTCCTGAAACAGAGATAAGAGCCCAAGCATCCCAGACCGAGAGCTGACTGAAGGAGGGAGACAACCCAGGGAGAGGGACCACCCAGAGAAAGGTGACCCAGAGCAAGAGAGCTGATACAGAGCAAAAAGGGACGAGCTTCCAGAGAGCCCTTACTTATATACTAGGCATGACGCGTATGATACAGAATAAACCATGGGCCAATTTGAGTCTCAATCCTAAACTAAATCGAATCCCAGGCTAGCAATTGGGCTTTGCTCACCCCCAGCTTCTCCTGCCCCTGCAGACACTGGCACAGCAGAGAAGCTGAAAAGTCCTTGACTGTCCTGGTAACAACTACAAAGATCACTGTTATCCGCTTTCTTCTCAGCACAAATCCAAAACAGAGCCTCACACTAGCTACTATGAAGAAAGTTAACTCTGTCCCAGCTGAAACCAGGACAGCTGCAAAGCATGTCAAGGTCCTTTAGAGGAATTGGCCCAGGGTCTGTCCTGCGCTGTTTGCTCAGCCTGCTTACTCTTCTTAATAAAGTCAAAACAGATTCTAGCTCTGAAACAGTTCACTTTCTCATAGACAGTGGGTGGAGGCAGTTTATGCCTGTCTGAACTTAGCAGCACAGGTACTATTTCAATTTTAATTTAGAGTCACATCCACCTGGCCATGCAGTTTTTGGTCTTAATGTAAATAAGCAGTGCATGCTCGCCTCTGCACTCAGTGTGCTGTGAAAGTGGAGGGTTTAAGCAAGGGAAAACTGCAGCTAAATGGCAAATGGCCAACAGGTCACAGGCAAAGCAGAGTTGCTTGGAGACTTGAAAGGAGGAGAGGGAACCTGAACAGGTGTGAATTACAGCCATAGGCATCGTGGAAGGGAAGGCAGAAGGCCAGTGAAGTGGGAAATGCAAGAGCTGAAGTGAGAGATAATGAAAATCTGAACAACCATGCTGGAGTTTTAAAGGAAAATACAAGTCTGAGCAATTCTTTGGGCTTGCACATTTGATAGGAAGGTCAATGTTAAAAGAAGTCAAATGAAAGGCTTTGTTTTTCAAATGAAACCTTTCCTTCCTTCCTTCCTTCCTTCCTTCCTTCCTTCCTTCCTTCCTTCCTTCCTTCCTTCCTTCCTTTCCTTCCTTCCTTCCTCCCTTCCTTCTTTCCTTCCTTCCTTCTTTCCTTCCTTCTCTCGTCCCTCCCTCCCTCTCTCCCTCCCTTCCTTGACTCTGTTCTACAGGAGAATTTCACATCTAGGACTCAACCTTTATTACAATTAATAAATACAATATAAGCAGTGAAAATCACTTGGCATTGCTGATGTACCTTTTTTCCTATGACCACTCCTTTATCTATTAATAATTAAATACTGGAGGTGACACTGGTAACACCATTGCTCACTGTTGCACTTGGGAAAGTATAATAATATCTTACATTTCCTTTTGCTCCCCAAAAGATAACTCCCCACAGAAGGCAGGGCACCATCACCTTGACCCTCTGGACAGCCGTGCCTCACAAGCTGTGAGAGCAACTCAGCCTTTCACGGAGGGTGGCACAAGAAATATTTTAACTACTTGTGTTCTCTGAATGGAGGATGATTATAAAACACCTTCTGGGCTACCATTTGTTCTTCTTGATGAAGGGAGAGGCAGGCAGCAAGAATCAGTCTCTTTATCCTCTGTCATGGTTTCTCAGGTATTTTGCAATACAATTTTTGTGGGTTTTGTATTGCAAAAATGCAATACACTTTTTTTTTGTCATCATAGTTTATTTACTTTCCTCACTGCTGAGAAGAATGAAACTATCATTGACTGCTTTTCTAAGACTGCCTCTGCAAAGATGTATGCGAGTATTGATTTGGAGCATCCCAGGGCATAACAAGGTATAGGATCATCAGAAACATCAGCTGATTTTGGAGGTCCTTGCATCTAGAGTACCAGCAACTGGAGCAAGTGCAAGTGCATATGGCAGTGTGTCATCACCAGCAAATATCAAGCCAGACTAGCTGGTGAGTAGGGTGAAATGGTCAGGAACCAGTAGGTTGTATGTATAACTGGGGGACTTGGCTACTGGAAAGACTGGGGGTCCAGGCCAACAGCTGGAGAAACTGTAGGCTTTCAGAGTTGACTGAGATAACAACTTGTATGTGTGTGTCTCTAAAGAAGGCAAGTGGGAGACTGGTGATCCAAGGGCAACTACCAGGCACACTAATTCTACTTACTGGACAGATCCCACATTATCTATACCTATGCACATAGACTTTTTTTCTGACTAATGGACTTTCTCTTAGCTAGAGAACAGGATGAGGCCTTTAGTGCTGTTTGTGGACATGTGAATGCTGAGCCTGCCTGACTGTGTTGTTTCTCATGGCCGTGCCTATTGGGAACACATACCCAGACTTGCTCCTGGCTGGACCTGGGGACACAGACCTGGAGCTGTATCGGGCTGTCGATTTCAGCAAGCCCTGACAGCATGCACGTAAAGTTGGGTGAATCAGGCCATCCAGAGTGCATTTTAAGGTGCTCCTCCCTTGTGATGGACAGGCAACTCTCAAAAGCAGAATGAGTCTACTGTGCTTCTGTGACTCTGACTGAAGCAGTGGTGATGTTTCCTAAGATGCCTCTCCCTCCCTACAGTCGCGCCCTCGAAGGCAGCAGAGCAGAGAAGGAATGCTAAATATTTTTCAAGCTTTCAGAACCTGGTTTGAGCACCACATTCGGTTCTCCTTGGCTTGCTATCCATTTTCAGCACATCTAAAGATTTTTTCACCCTTCATTGGCTTTGATGATTCCCAATTCCCTTTGTTCTGTTCAGCTCAGATCTACTGCCTAGCGTCCAGTCTTCATTAGCCCCCTTCCAGACATGTAAAATACATTTTTGGGACCCCTACCACATGCATCCTTGGGTGATGATAGCCCTCCAAAATCTTCCACAAAGCTCTACTTTCTTGTAAATCCCTCATAAAGCCCTTTACCATTGAATATGCTGAGGAAAAAAAAAAAAAAGAAATTGGCCACTGCTTATTAGACTGACCAAGAAATAAAAAGTTTCCTTGTGTAGTCCTGTCTCCTCGCATGAGGCTGTTTTCTCTTGCCTTACGCTTTACGTACAAGCTCTCAGAGACAGAGACTGTCATTTTAATCTGTATTTTTCAGTGCTTAGCACAATAGTTCATGACGAGGCCTCTGGGCATTACAGTAATATAAACAGCAGTAACAATATAAATACGATGGCTATTCCTAAGGCGTGGCTTGAGAATACTACCTGGTTGCTCCACTTGTCTAGACCTTTACTCATTCAAGATCAAAGAGGTGAAAAAGCAGAGCTTTCTCAGTAAAATCTCCCAACCTTTCCTAACCCAAGTAATTTCTGCAAGTTCTTTTTATTGTTACTTGTCACATTACAGTTCCGCACAGTTAAAAAATACCATAGAAGCTACAGTTATTATAGTTATTAACATTTTATGGCCTTGTTATTCATACCTTAAGCTCCTTAAAATGAAGTGGTGCATTATAAGAGAGCAGCATGTATTTAATTGATTCCACTGTAAAAAGGTTGCCCTACTTCAATGGTTTCCAATCTTTTTCCTTGGGTTTTGCTTCTATTAATGGTGACAATATCAATTTTATCTCTTTAAGAGAAGTGACACAAAGCAGATCAAATGTTCTGACTGCGCTGTGTATCTGTGCTTGGTTTAAATATTTTTCCCCTCTTTCATACTCAAACACCGTGGAAAGATTTGCAGTTTCCTGAGCTACCTGTTCAGGCACATATCTACCTCCACTTCAGAGTGTAATGTCACGGATTCATTGGCAGTATAATTAATCTTGAATTCTACACATTTGCTATGGTGTAAGTGCATATCGTTGTTGAGCTACCAGCAAGTTGCTGATGTCCATGGGAGAAGTTTATCTCACCTAACTTTAGATGCCTGTAGAATAGATACTTATATCTACAGTGACTCCTTTAGAATCCACTTCCCATCACTATAGAGAAATACTGCTCACTTGAACAACCCTAGGAATATATTGCACCATAAGATCAGTCTCCCTGTAGACAGGCCCCTTTTTCTCCCTTGTTTGTATGGGAATCCTAGAGTAAAAGAGTTGAGGATATAAGCCATGATCTCAGTTAGCTCTGGTGTGGTGGCAGCTTCCTTGTGTGACAAAGTTTCTCCGTGTCAAGTCCTAAACTCTAAATGTTTAGCACACATTTCCCTTCTGTTTCGTATACCTTCTCTAGCAAGAGACAGGGACAACCTTACTCCAGGTGCTTAAACAGATGCAAACACAGGGGTCTTTATTCACCACAGGGAATTGCAGTCATTAGAACAGAAAACTAAACAATTCTGGTCACTCAGGAGTACTGAAAAAAAACCCAGCTTCCTTATCTTTTCTGACTGAAAGAACTTCAGACACCTGCTTTTGGACAGTGTAAGCTTATATTTCTACGAGAGCAGGAAGGTCAAAAACAGAGAGAATGAAAAAACCATAGGCAATTGAATTACAGAGCAGTGATAAAGGCAAAGTAGTGTATGTTCACATTATCTTCCCCAGACTGCATGAGTCATTACAATTTTGATACTTCATTGTCCTGGCAAAGATTGATGGAATAGGAAACGGCCACTCATAAATTCATTGTCATAAAAGAGGGTAATGAGAAAGGAAAGCAGTACAAATGTAAACCATTCTTCCCTACATCACATACCCGTACACCTGGCACATTTCTGCTCCGTTGGCAGCTTCTGCTCTGGAGAGAGCCAGGACCTGAATGTGGGGTGGCTGTTGCCAAACAGGCTGAACGGGACGGAGGTGTATTGTGACTTTCACAGCCCAGGCAGCATGCCCAGAGAGTGTCTGGAAACTCACATAACATCTGCCTGTATGTTTCAGGTAATCTGAAACCCCCAAATATGCTCAAAGTAAGTATTTTTAAAA
>VZTO01006009.1:82556-99949 GCA_013400615.1 Syrrhaptes paradoxus | reverse complement strand
ATGGTTTGGGTTGGAAGGGACCTTAAAGATCATCGAGCTCCAACCCCCTGCCATGGGCAGGGACACCTCCCACTAGCCCAGGTTGCTCAAAGCCTCATCCAGCCTGGCCTTGAACCCCTCCAGGGATGGGGCATCCACAGCTTCTCTGGGCAACCTGGGCCAGTGCCTCACCACCCTCACAGGAAAAAAATTATTCCTAATATCTAATCTAAATCTCCCCTCTTTCAGCTTAAAACTGTTCCCCCTCATCCTATCCCTCCACCCCCTGATCAAGAGTCCCTCCCCATCTCTCCTGTAGTCCCCTTTCAGCACCGGAAAACTGCTCTAAGGTCTCCTTGGAGCCTTCTCTTCTCCAGGCTGAACAACCCCACCTCCCTCAGCCTGTCCTCATATAGGAGGTGTCCCAGATCTCTGATTATCTTTGTGGCCTCCTCTGGACCCTCTCCAACAGGTCCATGTCCTTCCTGTGCTGAGAACCCCAGAGCTGGGTGCAGCACTGCAGGGGGGGTCTCACCAGAGCGGAGAAGAGGGGGAAAATCCTCTTGCTCGACCTGCTGGTCACGCTGCTGGTGATGCAGCCCAGGACACGGTTGGCTTTCTGGGTTCCAAGCGCACACTGCCGGCTCGTGTTCATCTTCTCACCAAGCAGCACTCCCAAGTCCTTTTCCTCAGGGCTGCTCTCTATCCATTCTCCACCCAGCCTGTATTTGTGCTTGGGATTGCCCTGACCCATGTGCAGGACCTTGCACTTGGGCTACAGTTGCAGTTTTAACGGAAAAGGTTAAATAATTTAACCTTATTTTACCACTTGTGCTCTTTCCCTCAAAATACACAAAATGAAATTATGAAGTCCAACTGAAGCATTATAATATTTTCACGGTTCTTCTGCAAGGGTATTGCATAAGCACATGGGGGTCAAAGAAGATAGCTGCTAAGAAGAAAAGAAAAGTGTCTGCCAAATACTGTTGAGCAACGTATTAACATTATTTAAATTCCTTTTAAAGAGCAGTCCTTCCCCCCACAGTTTCTTCTTGACAGGTGTCAATTGATGAAGAGATGAGTGCGGGGGTGGGTGTTCTTATCTAAAAGGATTTTAAATGTTACTGACATTATTTGAATCGAAATTACTGCCTAAGTAATGTTATAAGGATTTTCGTCTTTTAAAGGGTATTCAATTGTTACACTCCTCAGTAGCCCTACATTTCAAACTCCCATCCTCCCCACGCGGGACTTACGTGTTTGCATTTTCCTGGAGTGTAAGACGCCATAATGGCACAAGATTGGTCACGGTTATTAACTGAACTTTTCATAAATATTGGTCTAAGGGAACAAAGTGAGCTTCAAGCGTCTGAAGTGCTGGCTTGGTTTGCTGCAAACCTGGGGCAGTTCAGCAATTCTGCAGCTGTGGAGTGATGGGGGTCCTGAGGCGCTGGGTATGAGTGACTGGGCATGTACTGTGCTTTAAGAACAGCTGAAAAACAGCACAACATTTCTAGCATAGAATTTTAAGTAAACTTAAGAGCACTATAGTTCTGCTCTCTGCCCTTTCTTGCCCTGTTTTCCTTTCAGATCTACTTTAAAAATAATGGTTTTCAGCCTCTTTGAGTAAGTGGCTCTCTTTGAAGTAAAATTAATAGTATGGTTTTTCCCTAAACTTGTTCTAAAAATAGGAATAATAAATCTGTGGTGCATCCATTGAACTTATCTGTGCATATCTTTTGAGCTGTCACCAAAGAGGCTGCTATAGTGTTAGAGTGGGAGATGATGTGTTTGAGGAAAAGTTTACATTTTAATAACTATGTCCAAAATTAGCTGCTGTTGTTGATAAACATGACTTTGTGTTCTTCTCGATACATTACACGGAATAAGCAACAGGTGAAAATGGGCAAACTAAGAATAAGATTTCTTTAGTTCCATATCTGATTCTACTGGTAACTCATTATAGGGTAAATAGTCATATAATAAATTAGGTCTTGTTCCTGTAATCTCTGTGAACTGATGTGGCTGTGTTAGAGGTGCTTGGAGGAATATCCCAAGGTAAGCTCAAAATATCTTTCCTAATAAGGGTTTCCAAAATTTGAAATGCTGAGGAATCGTGTTTCTTTTTCAGAAATTATTCATGTCCTGCATTTATAGGAGAAAACAAGAATTAAATAGTCCTAAACTGAAAGAGTATTAATAGAATATAGGGTTATGAGATCATAGAATCATAGAATGGTCTGGATTGGAAAGGACCTTAAAGATCATTGAATTCCAACCCTCTGCCATGGGCAGGGACACCTCCCACTAGGCTCAAAGCCTCATCCAGCCTGGCCTTGAACCCCTCCAGGGATGGGGCATCCACAGCTTCTCTGGGCAGCTACTAATGTGCAAACCATATAGTCATGTAACTATAGTGGGTCATGACTGAAAACTGTTTCTAGCTGAACATTTGAGATATCTTGGCATAAGTAGATGTAACTTGACAAACCAAAACAAAAGTTAAATGAAATGATTCACCAATAATAAAAAAATCAGAGAAGCCCTGAAAGCCTATGATGTCAAAAAAAAAGTTTCCCTAGAAAGGCCTATCTTTGCATAAGTTCGTTCCTTATGGTAAATTTCCCGGATATGTAGAAGAATCCTCCAAGCCCTCCAGAAGGAATTCTATTCATTATGTATTTCTTTGCCTTATATTGAATGAATCTGGAAGAAAAACAATTAGCACATTTTCCCTTCCACAAGCTGAATTTCAGGGAGGCCTAGAGATGCTATTCAACCTGATTACTCTATTTGCAATATCCTGGCTGACTACATAAACAGATCAAAAATTATTTCTACAGGTTTTGTGCGATTTAGAGATTTCCTTTTTAATACATATGTAAATATTTATCATATAAATGTAGGGGAAAATGTTCCAAAAGCTGCTGTGATTTTCTGTTAGACAAATAACCACCTAGTCAGATAAATATTCTACGACCTAGCCAAGTAAGGCAATAAACAAAGCAATAAGGAGAATGTGGAACTTTACATTTAAAAGGAGCAGACCAAACTCCTGTTTTTCTTCTGTTTCTCCAGAAAAATTCATAGGGGATAAGTTTTTCTAGATGATGGAGAAAGTGAAGTTAATCACAGCATGTGCTAAAATGTAGTATTATTTCTAAGAATTTTACTTCCCCTCCTCATCCTCACTAATAACTGTTTATAAAGCACCCTATGTTTATGCATTCTCTTCAGAAATTATGAAAAAAGCATGATGTCTCGCTCAAAGTAGAGAAATAAAGATCATAACAAGAGATGAAGGAAAGTGGGTGGGAGGAAGAAGATATATAACAAGTAAAGGTAATTGGGTGCTAATTGCATATAAATTTCAGCATTTAAACTTAGAATCAGGACAGAGAGAAAAAGAAGAAGAGTTTGAGTTGAGTGCTAAAAAATACAGCTCTGGAGAAGGCATTTGAAAGTGGGGAGAGTAACCTCCAGTTCAATAGAAAAGAGAGAGATATAAAAATGTATATGGAAAAAAGTGGAATAATTGGGATTGTGATTTTCTAACAGTCCACACATCTCAGTAGGCCATAAAATTGTCAAAGGACTCAGATAAAAGATGGGACTTGAGATCTTTAAGTCCTGCCCTTATATTTTCCTCCACTCCATTGGCATGTTTACATGTCTTGGTTGGTATCTAGCACCTGGAAACGCAAAAGATTGCCAGCAAGACAGACAGTGTCTAAGCTATGGGGCCATGATAATCTATACATTTTTAACCCCATCAGATCCAAAAGAACACAAATAAAGCAAATACTCTTCTCTGAAATCTGTCACACACACAAGCGACCCATACGAACCTGTCCTCCACACTGTCTTCCTGCAGAGAAAGTTGCTAGCAAGAGATCACCTGAAATGTTAGGCTTTCATTCAGTGTAAATTTGGAAGAAAAGTTTAGGAATATATAATGAAGAGGAATCTCTTTGGTCAGTGCATCCAGTCCCCTGCATGCTCTAGCTCACAGGATTCATAGAATCATAGAATGGTTTGGGTTGGAAGGGAGCGTAAAGATCATCAACTTTCAGCACCTCTGCCATGGGCAGAGACACCTCCCACTAGTCCAGGTTGCTCAAAGCCTCATCCAGCCTGGCCTTGAACACCTCTTATTCCTTTTGTGAATAGAAACTACATCTTGAAATTAGCTCAGAGGATTTTTCTCCCCCAGTGCTCTGGCTTCAGATTGCTCTAGTGTTTACGCTTTCTTTGTAGTTCCTAATTAAAACACATTTTTGACCCGTTTATGACCCGTTTGTGACCCATTGGACCTTCTGGCTCTACTTCTTTTCCTTCTTCTTTGATACTTTCCCATCCAGTGCATTTGTAAAGAACAATCATAAACTGGACTCTTGCTTCAATAAAATCTTTTCATTTTCTAGACGTTCAAAGTAGAGCTCCACCAGACCATGCACAAGTTCCTGCTCAAGTTCAATATCAATACCTGCACAATATTTGCAAGTAAGGTTTTTTAAAGACTTTTGTGTATGACTTTCTTGCCCTTCCAACACATACCTTCCTCTAAGCATCATATTATTCATCCTATCTTCTTGCACTTCCAGCATCTGAGAATCTTTTCCTCGCTCTCCCACAGAAGAAGGTAGTTATGGTAGTTATGGTGACATGTGCATTTTTCACCTCTACACTGCACTGCTGTTTTTCATTGCATATATGGCTGAATGGAAGAAAATAATGTACAGTCTCAGCTGGTTACTGACCTCCTCCATGTATCCAGATGAGCCATAAACATATCTGTTGCTCCCTTGGCTGTCAGTGAACTCTGCTCATCAAAGCAATTCATAAATAAGGCTGCAAATACCTTAGAGATTCTCCTTCTAGGTGTCTCAGCAAATGTTGGAATAATTTTTAACTATTCAAGCATAAGTCATACAGCAGGCATAAAGAAAAAAAACACAACCAAACAAAACATTTCATTGGAGATGAATAGGTTGACTAAGCTTCCAGAAAACATCAGCACTGGATCGAACCACTTGTGGACTGCATCAAGAGATTTTCCTGACTGATCAAACCCTTCTGTAATAAACAGAATGAAATTTGTGACAACTCTTCCCATATAAAAATGATCTTACCCTGAGTAGAACTTTGCCCACCTATTACCTGCTAAACACTCAAATATTCCAATGACGGTAACCAAAACAAAGACCACAGAAGTATAATACCGACTCTACTCACTGCAAGCAAGTCACAGTATTTCTGCTTTTCAGATCAGTACATTTTATTTCACAAGCAGAAAGAATATGAATAATATTGCAGTCCATGACATTTTCAGGGATGTCCAGAATGGATATTTGTTAAAATAAAATAAAAGCTTCTCTGGAGTCCAGTTGGTGTTTACTAAGCTCTTCCTTTAAAAAAAAATCATTTGGACCTTTTCTTGTGTTTGGAGGATGAAAAAGAATGAATCTATGTAGCCAAGCAGGAAGCAAAGGGAAAAGCAACTCAGAAATTCTTGTATGAAAAAAAAAAGGTTTTAATTTTTTTTTCTCTTTTTATTAAACCAGGAGTTTCTTTAAACTGAGGTCTCACAAGGTGATATTAGGAGTGAATTTCCAGGATTTTTTTTAGAAAGTGCTGTGGATCTTTCCTTGATTATACTTAGCAAAATACGAGAAGTAAATAACTAATCAGTTAACGATTGTGTGGAGCTTACTGCCACAAAATAGCCCAGACGAGCACTTAGCAGGATTCCCAAGGACACGCACTATGCTCCAACACACAGTGGTGTAAGAGTCAACTAGTGTGCACGTATGTTTGCAAGAATGGGTGGTCAAAGTGGATCGTGCTGCCTACAAGCTAAAAAAACAATCAAAACACAAAGGTAACATAGACCCCTTCCTACTCCACACTGCGAGAGGAGAAAGGAGAGACCCACACCTAGTGTGTGCACATGGGATGGGTCTGTGCACCCATTTTACAGGTCTGTAGGTAGTGGTGTGGTACCCACAGGAGTACTGCCATCGCATCTCTAACAGGAGGGGTGTGAAAATGAGGGAAACAGCTCTGAGAAGAGGGATGTGTGCTTGTAACCTCCACATCCTGGGGGAACCGTGTGCATTTGATATTGTGCCTCTGCATGGGTGCATGTGGGTGTTTTGGGGATTAGTTACAAGAGGATGTCTTGAAACATGTAGGCTTTCATGGGCATTTAGCAAGTGTTGTGGTTTATTTCTTTTATTGCTGAATTGATCCTGGCTGTATAGCTCACTGATTGCAAGATAATGATATGTTGCTAATGAATTTACATACCTCCTTGATACTGATTTGATTTAAACCACATGAACTGAGCAGGGCTTTTTTTTCCCTGGAACACCTAGGAGCGAAGCTCTGGTTTTAAAGCACTACAATAAGCTGCACTCTTGTGCTGAAAATAAAATCTAACCAAAATATAATTCTANTGTGCACGTATGTTTGCAAGAATGGGTGGTCAAAGTGGATCGTGCTGCCTACAAGCTAAAAAAACAATCAAAACACAAAGGTAACATAGACCCCTTCCTACTCCACACTGCGAGAGGAGAAAGGAGAGACCCACACCTAGTGTGTGCACATGGGATGGGTCTGTGCACCCATTTTACAGGTCTGTAGGTAGTGGTGTGGTACCCACAGGAGTACTGCCATCGCATCTCTAACAGGAGGGGTGTGAAAATGGGGGAAACAGCTCTGAGAAGAGGGATGTGTGCTTGTAACCTCCACATCCTGGGGGAACCGTGTGCATTTGATATTGTGCCTCTGCATGGGTGCATGTGGGTGTTTTGGGGATTAGTTACAAGAGGATGTCTTGAAACATGTAGGCTTTCATGGGCATTTAGCAAGTGTTGTGGTTTATTTCTTTTATTGCTGAATTGATCCTGGCTGTATAGCTCACTGATTGCAAGATAATGATATGTTGCTAATGAATTTACATACCTCCTTGATACTGATTTGATTTAAACCACATGAACTGAGCAGGGCTTTTTTTTCCCTGGAACACCTAGGAGCGAAGCTCTGGTTTTAAAGCACTACAATAAGCTGCACTCTTGTGCTGAAAATAAAATCTAACCAAAATATAATTCTATTTGCAAAAATATAAGATTTTTTAATGATTATTTATAGCCATTGCACTAATTTTCAAAGTCTGTATGACAGAATGCTTCCAGACCTTTTTCAGCTGAACTGAAAGTGTCTCAGAATTTATTTTCCCAGGACATTTCTAGCTCAGTACCATAAAGATAACTCTGAATTTCAAAGAGTTCAGGTAAACTTTTGCATTTTATGTTTGGTAAGTCACCCTGGCTTCCTAGCTGGAGAAATTCTGACCAGATTCTGGATCAATATTTCATTTCATTATTTTTTCCACATCAGAAGCCTATATTGTGTGAGGGATGATTAACAGAGATCAACAAGAACATTGAGACTGATAAATATGAACAGAAGCTTCTGCGATGATGTTTTTCTGCACATAAACAAAGAAAATGAAGGTAGCAAGCTGTGAGATAACCACAAGATGGACTACCCAGTAAGTACCAGAATGAAAAGGGCAGCCAGAGGTGGTGGCACCATCAGAGGAGAGGTGTGGTAAAGAAAAAAGCAGAAGTATAAAAACACATATATTAGAGAGAGAGAGAGAGTAAAAGAAGCTGAGAATTCAGAAGTACACCAGAACACCCACTGACTTTGTTTTGAACTAATCCAATCCTTTTAATTTTTACTTTATTTTATTCTTTTGGTATGAAAACTAAAACCACTGATTCTTTCCTGCTGGTCTCTATGCCTCTTTCAGATACTTTAAAAAAAATAATCAAAGAATTACGGCACAGCACCATCTATGGTTGCTACAACTCCTTAGAACCACAGCATTAGAGGCACCGAGCTGTGCTCAGCAGAAAATGGGCTGTTATTTTAAAATATATCAAAGAAGACCTGAAACAGCAGCAATGGGAGCGGGGCCCCTGTGTAACACTTGGGTTACGAAATGTTATTGGGTCCCACATTCCAGGAAGGTAAGACAGAACTTTACAAAAATGTGACCAAGTGCAGTTTATTTAAAGAAAAGGAGGAAGAAAATATTTCCCTGACACAGAGAAAGAGTGAATGCAATAGTAGTACGAGCAGCCTGGTAGCTACAACAGATGATCAGGAGTCAAGATATCATTTCACAGCACGACCTTATAAAAGATCATCTTGAGTAAGTCCTGCAACCTCTAGCTATGAGATCCTCTCTATTTTTTGAGATTTCAGTGAGACCATTAACTCAAAATAAGCTCAAAAATGGTAAGACCAAATAATTAGTTTACCTAACTGAAAAATAAAAAGCAACAGTTACTGACACATGCGCATAATATTCTTGGCCAATTCCTTCCAATGTGTCTCATTTTTTCCGTTTTTTCCTTTCCTCATTAACCTTTTCATTCATGTCTTTAAAAGAACATATACATGACATACCTGTAGTAGTAGTTATTAGCTTTAAAAAAGACCTAATTCTGCTCTCTCACAAAGAGTTAATTCTTGGTTTACTGAATTACACCTGCTTTGCTTTGGTGTGAATGAAAAGCACTTTAAACTGCTTCTCAGGATACTACAGAGGCAATAACAAGCTCCTGCAATGTGGTCTGCGTCAGACAGACAGACGAGATGTCAATCCACAGATTCTGGCAGAGGAGGTTGCCATGGAATCACAGATGTTTCCTAGATGTGAAAAATGCTATTTTGATGTCTCTTGACTTGGATAAGGAAATATTTGTCAGTAAGGCTGGGATTTACCACATCAAGGTTTAGCTCTCTGAAGTCAGGAATTATACAGGTCCTGTCTATGGTCGGGAGGAAAACAGAGGCGTCCTCAGAAGGTATGGTCGTGCTCGTGATGGTGAACATTCATTTTAGGACAGTTTTCTAAGTAACATCTCTCTCCACTGAGTACAGAAGGAACTCTAGTTAAGCCTACGTATCTCATTTTTCACAGTCTGAATTTCAGTGAAATGGATTGCAAGTTTCACCTTATTTTGGGAGGGAATTAATTAGTGGTGTAGGTGCTTAACCTCTGAAGGGTAGGATGCAGCAGGATGGACTTCCTTGGGTATCAGACAATCTGTACGAGGACAGAATCAACTCATTAGTCTCAGGGTGGGAACTCCAGACTCTTGTAAGTGAAGAATAACAACATCTCCAGATTAATGCAGGATTCTGAGAAAGTGAACCTCCCCTCCTCAAGATGTGACAGGATTTGGGTCGAATGTTCTCTTACGTTATTTCAAAAGTTTTCCTTAAAGACAATTCACAAACATCCTCAAAAGTTAGTCATGATCAGATACCAAACAGTAGAATGTTTTCAATTTTGGGCTATATTAATAATACTCTTCAGCATAAAATCTGTTTTCAGCCAACTGGTTTAAGTGTAGCTCATCTCAGAGGCAACTAAAGTTTGTCAGAGAACTATCATAGAATCATAGAACCATTAAAGTTGGAAAAAACCTCAAGGATCATCAAGTCCAACCCAACACAACCTAACTCACTAAATCATGTCCCAAAGCACCACATCTACACGTTTCTTGAACACCTCCAGGGGTGGTGACTCCACCACGTCTCTGGGAAGCCTGTTCCAATGCCTGATCATTATTTCACTGAAGAAATTTCTTCTAATATCCAGCCTAAACCTCATTTGGTGCAACTCAGTTCAGTTTCAGGAGTATATGACCTCTGAGCATGACTGCTGTAGTTTAGCTGTGGGGAAAAATTTTTGACTACTTTTGATCAGACTAAAAATACAGAAAAATCCAGGGAAGGTGACAGCCTTGCTCATCAAACGAAGACACACAGTCTTCATTTCAGTTAACGACGCCAAGTAATGGCATGCAGAAGATCATTTCAGTGACATAGAAAGAGGAGAGAGAATAATTCTATTGTTAATTACAACAATTAATTTCTGATGGATAGAACATTTAATGGAACAAAATAATTACAGGGGGATTGCCTAACTTAGTTATTTGATTATTCATAATTTGAAGAAAGAAGCTTTTTCTGCTCTGCACAGCACACAGTCCTGCTCTTCTCATAAAGCTGAACAAACTAGAGATGTGGTTCTCCCAAGGTACTTGAGAAACAGGGAAGTTCTCCTGAATTGTGGCCTCGTAGCCAGCTAACAGGACTGTGGGAAATACTTTTTTAACTTCCCAACCACTACAAAATGGGAAATGCCCAATTCCGAAAAAAACACCCTGTTGTAGTAGGAGGACCTTTTGGGATCCAACAGTAAGAAGAGCTGTATGAAATGTCAGCAGAGTTATAGCTCCAGTCTGAAAACTCAAACCAGCAATTCAACAGGATTTTTCTGTAGACAATCTTTTCACAAGATGAGAAATTGGAGAAAAACATATAGCCTCTCAAGCATAGTCACCTCAGCTAAACAGAGATGAAATTTAGAAAATATATTCTACAAAAATGATCATATTGTATTTCTTTATCCATCTCTGAAGCTTTTAGGAGGCTAACTTGACATTATTTAAAAAACAAAAAAAGAAAAAAAAAGAAAAACTAAAGGAAACCAAATAGCCAGAGTTTACACAAGGGAACAAGGGAACAAAGGAACAAAGTGAAATCTTTCCTGAACAAGCTATTATCAAATTACAGACCTGTCACTACACTTTCTTGCGAAGGGTCAGCACCTTCTCTTGTTCCTGACAGACAAAGAAAGTGTGACAGGCTTGATCAATATTTCAGTTAACTAAACAACTGGCTAATAACAGGACTTGTGACAGACAAAGGTTTGTTTCAAGACAATAAAATAAATGTCTTCTCAAAGATTTGTTTTAGTTTCTGTTTTGTCTTGTTTTCCTTTTCTTGCTTGTTGAACAGCTTGCATTAATCCAAATTTTCCCTCTGTGTTCAAAAAGAAATTTCCAACAAGTCTTAGATGTGGAAAAAAATAATCAGAAGGTCATGTAAATTAAAACAAGAACATTTTTGGTTGTCTGTCAGTTGTTAAAGGACAATTCTGTTGAAAGGGAATGTTAGCACATTAAATGCATTTTCATGTCACTCTCGTGTGGTGAGCCCTTTCCTGTTTTCCCATCTGACTCATACCAAGAAAAGCCTGGGGGCTACAGGACCATGCAGGCAGATCTGTCTGGCAGAAGAGAAGACAAAATCCATCGCTACAGTATTTTCCTTGCATTAGTTCTATCTGAACTACAACTGATGAGACTTCACAGAAACTTGGGCAATTTTACAAACTTTTAAATCTTGCAGTGCCTTTTTTTTTTTAACTTAGCAACACCCTGCTTTAGAAGCCCAAGCCCTTTCCTTTGGGTTTCTGGAAGCCTCTGATGGGAATGAATTTCATTTCAAGGCAAATGTGATGGAATCTGAAGATGTAACTTTCTCCCTTCGGAAGCAAAATACATTAGTTGGAAGATGACAGGGGCTCTCCAAATGGAAATGTATGCGCACATCAACAGTGCACCCTAATAAGAGGAAAGCTGAGAACAAAAGCGGCACAGACCTCAATGATATCTTAAACTCTGTCTTTGCAAACTATTTCCCTTGACTGCTGTCCTTACCAGCATTTGTTCTTCAGTCGGTCACAGCCGGATTTAGAGGACAGCATCAGAACTCCTGCCTATTCTGCTGCGCACAAAGAATTCTGAAAAGGATTAAATTGCAGATTTCTCATTCTGTATAGTCATAACATTTAAAATACCATTAAACCTTTGCTTTTGCTGCTCTGTGGGTTCCTATACCCTACAGCTTACCACATTTCAGAGTCTGCAGGGGTTCATATTGTACTCCAAGCTTTGTGTAATGTTGTAATGTTTCTATAAAGCCATTATATGGAAGAATGTTACAAGCTTTGTTTCTTATTTTTCTACAACAGTTTTGTGTGATGCTTATTTATATACATTATTATGTATTGTAGTCCCCAGTGATCATTTTTTACAGTGATCTAACTTGTCTGGTATTCTTTCCCTAAGGGCCCTAAACACAGCATCTCTGTATCTCTCATCTATCCTCATCTCTCTACAGGAGAGATGGGGAGGCACTCTTCATCACGGAGTTTAGCGATAGGATGAAGGGTAATGATTTTAAGCTGAAAGAGGGGGTATTTAGATTGGGTATTAGCAGGAAGAAATCTTTTCCTGTGAGGGTAGCGGTGCACTGGCCCAGGTTGCCCAGAGAAGCTGTAGATGCCCCATCCCTGGAGGGGTTCAAGGCCAGGCTGGATGAGGCTTTGAGCAACCTGGGCTAGTGGGAGGTGTCCCTGCCCATGGCAGGGGGTTGGAACGAGATGGTCTTTCAGGTCCCTTCCAACCCAAACCCTTCTGTGATTCTATGATTCTGTGATGACTTTCCTCCAACTCAGCTCCAACCTCCCAGAGATGAGCTGCAGCCTTTTACTTGTCAGAGACTGCTGAACCTGAGTCACATTGATGAGACCAAACAACAGTGTTCAAATAGGAGTTTGGTCCCATTTGAAAATATTTGTGTCCAAGCTTGCTATGAGTAGATGGAATATTACCTCAACAAGTGCTCCATCATAGAAACTTTTCTTCCAAGATATTTCTTCTCTTTTTTTAACCATAAAATATGCTTAGCACCTCATGATAAACTGATGCTGGAGAGAAGGAAGAGAACTGAGTTGGAAGAGAAAACTGGAGTTTACATTTCCATGGCTTCTGTTTGTATTTATGTTCCCACCCCCCCCTGGACTTTACTTAATGCCTCAAGAAACCTTTTATCAAGCTAGAAAAGCTCCAGCCCCAGCAGGTTATGGTAGAGCTTACGCTGCTTGATTCAGACTCTCATGCTGATTCAAATTACTTTCTGACACACATCAAAGAAACCTCCAAAATGTGGCATGTTCAAATTACTGCACTCTTTCTGGGTGTTGTTTATTACCATTAGACACTCAAAGCCTCCAGGCTCAATTAGCTGTTTAATTTTATAACAGCCTTTAGCATCCATGCATTCATGCATGAATCCATCTCTCTGTCATTGTAGATTCTGAAGGCTATTTTCACCAAGGCTCCCTCCGAAGCTTATAGCCTTCAACAGTGCAAATGGACAGGGTTTTCTACAAGGCAAACTTCCCAGAATATGCTAAGATTGTCTGATAATCACTAGACCTCAGACAGGTGAGGTGGAATCTCAATCTCTCTTTGAAAGTCAATCTGTCTCAGCTGCCATTTATTCTGCTTAACTTTGGTCATAAACATTTTGGGCAGCTAATATAACTGAATTGCTTAAATTCACCATGAATGACATGAAGAGATACAGGCACCAACACTGACCAATTCATTCCTTTCAAGGGTAGGTGGCTGGGAGATGTAGGATGGATTTACCTGTGGAGGTGCTACATTCTCTGCATTGGTTGTAGATAATTGTCCTTGATAACTAACTTTCACACAGATAAAATCAGATTATGTGATGGTAGATTGACCTTCCACATGAATGGCTCCCAGTACAGGCAAAATTTAAAGCCTATGAGCATTTTGTTATACAAACACTGAGATATAAACATGAGACACTAGTAATAACAGTGGTATTTACTTCACATTTTTCACACCACTTGAAAACAGCTAACAGTTGTTGAGTTTTATGTTTTGGTTTGGCTTTTTTGTTGGTTATGGGGTTTGGGTTTTTTGTTTGGGTTCTTTTTGCTTGTTTGTTTTTCAGTGTTCAGGCTGATTTAAAGCTCATCAGAAGAATCAGACTGAATATAATGGCTACATCTCCAGGTCCATGTTACCCACGTGTGTGCGGATTTTCATAACTTATGTTTGAGACAAAGGAGTGTTAAGACCTTGACTTAGGCTGACTTCTGAGAAGGATCTGCTACAGGTTTTCCTTAAAATGAGCATTCAAAATCACCGCAAATATTTTGCCATTCTGAAGCAATTTTTTTTTCATTTGAAAACCTAGTGGCACAATGAGGTTTAGAAATGGAGAAATTCAGACAGTTCATAAAAAATAAATTGTTTGAATACAAGTCTCCTCCCCACTCACTGTGCCCTCTCCTCACTTTCCTCTTGTTTATTATCAAACAATATCTGGCTTTGTGATACACCATAAGCTCTGATAAACTCCTCACAATCCCTTTGAGGACAGAGGTCCATAAATACTCCTTTCTCTTTGTGGGAGAGAAGAAGATGGGAACCCCATCTCAGGTTAAGTTTATGGAGCACTTTCAGCTCCACAGCTGTTCCCAAAGCCTGACTCTTCCCAGTGCTCTTGGCATTTCATCTGTTCTAGAGTGCACAGCTAGCTGTAAGGAAAAACAAAGCAAAACAAAACAGTAAAACCCCTTTAAATGTATGTTATTGACCTTTGGAATACTATTGCCCTAATCTCACCTGGTAATAGACATAGTTCAGAATTTGTTGAGCATTTGTTAGATTTTTGAAGAAAACAAATTCTAATTTCTTACCTTCTGCTGCCAATGAAAAGGTAATGGAAAGAAAAAAAATAACAGTATAAAATACGTGTATAATGGTTAAAAAAATATTCATAGTGTGAGTAGCTGGAAACACTGTCCTGCCTGTCTGAAATGCAGATTCGGAGACTCCAGGGGATCCCACTGAAGTGGAATTCCAGCAGAGCTTAGGAGGAAAGTTAGTGTTTGTCCGAGAGCCAACCGAGCTATAAACAAACTTCCTGGTAAGGAAAGAGCAAGTGAATGAGCAAGGTTAAATCACCTTCAGGTGACCACAGGTACCATGATTTTTCTGTTGCTTAAGTAGTTGGGTTAAGCTTCCTTTGAATGATTTCCTCACCAAGAAACTTGTGAAGTCCCTGCCTGGTTCTGGATCACAAACCCACAGCAGTGAGACTCCACTGCATTTTGTTGGGTTTGTTACCTATATTTCCTGGCCCCCATTGCAAAGACACATATTTGACTTTGTAATGAATTGGGATGATGTGAACTGCCTGGCATTTGATCTAAGACGACCTATGTGATGAATGTATGGGCATCAAATAGTCTATGATAGAGGTGAAACGACTGACAGGGAGAAAAAGATGTTCCATATCACAAGAGAAAGGAAGTTTCTACATTATTTTTTTTTCTATGTTTTCATATCCCATCTTCAGAATCTCATGTTTCTCATTAGATGTTTGATGCCACATTCAGGTGCTATCAAACTGCAAGAAGGAAGAATCTCATCAATGAAAGGAATCTGATCTGAAAACAGAATCAGTGTTAGCAGGCAGCAGTGAGGGGTATGTACGCTCAATACCAAGGTAGAAGAGTGAGTTTTATGAAAGGCTACAGAAAACCAAGTAACCTCTCAGGGAGAATGAATCATCTGAAAAATTCCTAATACAAAATTACAAGAGAAACTGTCAGCTGATGTGCAATGGCAGAGAATCATTAACACTGCTGCTAACACTTAGCAGCTTAAGCACTGCTCAAAGCATTGAAAGACTGTACACATTTATGAGGTTTATTCTCAGAGATTAAGCTCCAGATTTTAAGAGTCCATAAAATATGCACCTATATACTCCCAAAAATAACACAATGGAAAGAATATTAAGAATATTAATATAATTGTTCTTATGTAAAATGAAAATTGTTTCAACATTTTTGGTCTTTTAAAGATAATGTTTTTCTTTATTTACTTCAAGTATGGTGTAATCATATCACTTTAGCACCTGCTGTCCAGATCCCCTGGTGTTAGGTGAGACACCAACAAAAGACTTGGTAAATACCTTAGCTTTTCTGTGCTTCTGGTTTTTCCAGACATATAAAATGGAACAACAGCAATTTCTTATCTTCCTAGTAGGATGCTGTGAGTAATAACTAACAAATGCCTGCAAGGTTCTTAGAGCTCTAATCTCATTTACAAGAGAGGTCAAACTCTTGTGCTTCCTAGGGGAAACAAATATTTTGTAATGTGAAAAAATAACAGTTTGTTCCAGTGCATGCGTTAGTTCCGAAGAGAGCCAGGTATCCTTCCAAGCTCTTGGCAAAGAGCTGTAATGTGTTGCAGAAACGTTGATATATCTTTATGTTAATTAATATAATGAAGTTTTAGTTTCTTAACCATTTGTTATTCAAACCCTTTGTTTATTGCAAGGCTATGCATGTCTGTATGTCTTCACCCCAAGACAAGTTGGTAGAGTAAGCTCAGATCTGAAGGGACCTCTGTGCTCAGTGAGGTCTACTTCAATCCCTGGAGAAAGACACTCTGGTCTGTCAAACCACCGTACACAGAAATACATATATATACATATATGTATAAAAAGAGCCATACAGTCATGTTCAAATGCTGTTATTTAGACTGTAGGTATGTCTGGATGCATCTTGGATGTTTTGAAGACTTCTGTTTCAAGTTTAAAATGGTGTTGTTATTCATGTGCAGCCCTCATTAATGGGCACGATAACTTCACTCTTTGTACTCTTTGTACCACTTTTAACTTTCTTAGAAGGGGAATAAAAACATATCCCAGAGGGTCATGCAACAGTGTATTGCTTATTAGTTCTGGAACATAGACCGGTTCTCTTGCATAACCTCTTCGAAAGGCAAAAAGGAGGTTTATGATGGAGGGAGGAAGAACAAACGACTACTGGACAGTAACATGCTTAGTAGTGTTGGTGGCTGTCAGTTGAGAGACTTTGAATGAAGAAAGTGTTCCAAGTCCTGCAACCTTTGCCCATACTCTCAAACTTAAGACAATCCCTCCAAGTCCATCATGAACTCAATGCACTCAAGCTATGTAGGAGCCATATGCAAATTAATGTAATAATTGGATCACACATTTCTTACTTACAAGAGTAATATTTAGTCTGAGCTGCCTGAAAACTCATTGGTAAGATGGTAGACTTATTTCTTAGGTATTTAGAACAGGTGTTGTATACTGTCATCTCATCGCTTTGGGTTATTCTAGGCTGCTTACAGCCCATCGGAAATGAAGGGTAAAAACCTAGTCTGAAAGCAGAGTATTCTTTTACATTGCTGTCTTATTACATTGCTTCATTTCATTTGATATTAAGAACTGTCACATCATATTATGCTGTAGGTCAAGCAAATGGTAATGTGATAGGACACACCAGATACAGATAGCAGGAGCCCAATCAGAATTCATTTGCATATCCTCCTCAACTTCATTAGCTGGTTCGTATCTCAATATGATCACAGTATTTTTCAGAAATATTGAAATATTTTGTCTGAGTACATGTAGTCCAAGTAGGAATACTGAGAAGTTAATGAACAAAGGGTGATTTGGGCTACATATTGCAAAAGATGCTAGTTTTAGGTATGTACATGTAAACGTGTGACTTGCACACACACTTAAATGTAAAATTATTGCTGTAGTTTGACCTGGCTGGCAGCTAAAAACTCAGCTGCTCACTCACTCTCCCCCCTCCAGAGGATGGGGGATACAAT
>VZTO01006009.1:64116-82283 GCA_013400615.1 Syrrhaptes paradoxus | reverse complement strand
GACTTGTGGTTTGAGATAAGAACAATTTAATAACTAAACTGCAATAATATTGCAAATAATAATTATTATAATAATAGTAATATACACAAATACACAAATGAACGATGCACAATGAAACTGCTTATGACCCGATGACCAAGGCTCAGCCAGTTCCCTGCTGATGATTGCAGATCAGGAAGAGTCCCAAAACTGCAATCCCAGAGTGGAGATAAGAGCCTGAGTGGCCAAGAGAGTGAGAGCAGACCAAGAAAATGAGAGATGACCTCGCGAGAGTGAGGGGTGGAAGTTCTGGACAGAGCCTCATCTATGTACTGGGCATGACGCTCGTGATACAGAATAGACCATGGGCCAATTTGATCTCAATCCTAAACCCAAGGTTGAATCCTAAACTGGTAACTGTGGGCTGTTCTCCCTCCCAGATTCTCCTGAACCTGCAGACACTGCCACAGGAGAGAAGCTAAAAAGTCCTTGAGGGTCCTGGCAGCAAATCTAAACATCAATATGTGATCAGGCTTCTCAGCACAAATCCACACCGCAGCCTCTCACTAGCTACTACAAAGAAAGTTAACTCTGTCTCAGCTGAAACCAGGACACTTATGCTGTGCGAAAAAAAAATACTCAACCTAAGATAGCTTTACATGTTCAGTAACTTTAAGGGCTTTTAGCTTAGGAAAAAGTTTTCCAGCAAAGAGTCTCATCAGTGGAATCCTGTCAAACTAGATGGAAAGACATTCATGAGAAGAGTAACATTTTTTTGTTTTTTCATTTTTTACTTTTAAGGGATGGTACTCTTAATAAACATTAAGTCTTCATGTGCTCCTTCCAGGCCCAGTATTTCTTACACATACACCAGAATTTCTTAAACATGTCAGTTCCTTCCTATGGCTTATATACTGGGGATAATCTTATGTCCAGGGAGTTTAAAGTGGACAATAAAGATCAAGAAGAGTCATAAAGCACTTAAGCACGTGCTTAACTTCCAAAGAAAATAAGAGACATGAGCTACTTTTTAAAAATAAAACTTTAAACAACTTATAGCTTTAGATATAAGCTATCAGTATNAAAAAGAAAAGCAAGGGAGAAGGAACAAAGTCAGAGCTTGCTGGTATCCTCTTATTTATTGAAGAGATTTTGGGAGAAGTGTCAGGGATCGCGGCGACTATGTATCACCGCAAGCTAAGGCTGAAAGTCTCTGGAATGGGGTTGGAATTGAGTTCATTGATCACGTTCAGGAGGAGACCCACCCCCACTGATGAAGCTTCCCACCACAGGCCACTCTCCAGCAGAAGGAATAACCCAGAGGATAAAGGGTATTTATGCAAATCGAGCAGAAACATCTTCATTAAACAAGTTTTTAAGAAAAGCTTTATTCTGCTGTTTATTGCATATGCTAATTGTGATCAACTTTTCTTAGAAATGGGTCAATATGCCACATTTGTTGACCAAATTTTTGCTAGGCTAGGGTCTGTACAATGGGTGGAAAAAAACCTCCACCTTCACCTACTTCTGCAACTGAACTGTAATGACCACGGGTTTCTTGCTGCAGCTATTCAAACATGGGTATTTACATCTTTTATTTTATAGCGACATGATAACATATGGATTTTATTCTCATTTTGAATCTCTTCAGTCCTTTCAAATCCAAGTACCCTACGATATCCAGTACCCAATGAAAATATTCTGCTTCTTAAAATAAAACAGGCTTACCATTACGCTTCTATAGTTTGAAACAATTTGTACACTAAGCTGCTATATCCCGCTGTTAGACTTGGCAGTAATGGTTTCAGTTATGTATTTATGTCCTGCAATCTCCCTTTAATATATATTGTTTATATTCCAAGGCCTGTTTTCTGGTATAACAATCATTATGAGTTTTACATAGAATATAGTTGCTTTTTGTGTTATTAGCCAATTCAAATATTGTGTTTAAATCCACCTTATTGATTCACTTGCTCAATGGATGTACCCAACTTGTCAAGGTAATGGGAAGACAGAAAGAAATATTCATAAGGTCTGCAGAAAAATGAAAATAACACAGTTTTCATTTTTACTTCTGCTGGATATATGGACAAAAAAAAATTATAATCTATTTGCCTCATCAAGGAAAAATGCCCCTGAATTATCTGTGCAGAGACACACTCCTTCTCCTGGAATAATCAGAATGACCTGGTGCTCCTAACAGAACTATTTGCTTTGTAACTCATCAGT
The DNA here is from genome assembly GCA_013400615.1 of Syrrhaptes paradoxus. NCBI lineage: Eukaryota > Metazoa > Chordata > Aves > Pterocliformes > Pteroclidae > Syrrhaptes > Syrrhaptes paradoxus. Next base: position 80,075 of record VZTO01006009.1, on the reverse strand, counting down.
TATATTTTTAGTTACCCATTGCAGACCTTCATGTAATTAATTCATTAAGCTCATTATGACTTAATGTTGCATCCCAAATTCAAAGTTCTATATATACAATTTAATCTTTGGTCATTTTTTATTGAGACGAGCTTTGAACGAGCTCTATTCCCCAACAGAAGGATTGGGCCAACTCCCTAATTAAACGCTGCAGCCTGTGGATAAGCTAGAAACCTTACTGTGACAAAATCCTCCTGCTTTTCACCTGCTTTCCTAATACTTATCAACTAATTCATGCCATTCTTCTAATCTTCATTTGATGTTGAAGACAAAATAAAGTTAAAAGACACCTGCTGGCAGATAGATTTTCCACTGAACATGCTTATGCAGGCCTTTAGGAAAACTAGATTCTGGCATCCTAAGATAGCTTTACATGTTCAGTAACTTTAAGGGCTTTTAGCTTAGGAAAAAGTTTTCCAGCAAAGAGTCTCATCAGTGGAATCCTGTCAAACTAGATGGAAAGACATTCATGAGAAGAGTAACAGAAAAAAAAAAGTGAGATTTTCAAAGTCATCTGACATTTTAAATTCCATTCTCAAGCTAGATAACCCATCTTTTGGATTTTGGCTNTCCTATGGCTTATATACTGGGGATAATCTTATGTCCAGGGAGTTTAAAGTGGACAATAAAGATCAAGAAGAGTCATAAAGCACTTAAGCACGTGCTTAACTTCCAAAGAAAATAAGAGACATGAGCTACTTTTTAAAAATAAAACTTTAAACAACTTATAGCTTTAGATATAAGCTATCAGTATAAATAATGCCATCTAAAAAAGAAGGGCCATATATGTCTGGCTAATATTTAAAATTGATTGTTTTACATATAATACTCTTTTTTGATTGCCAATCTCAGAAAAAAAAAACAAACTAAACATTAAAGGGGCTTGCATATCTGTCTGCATTTCTGGTTTCCAAAAGGACAGGAATTTAGTAAGTCTAAGATGTGTCACCCTTAACCGTGCACTTTGTGCCAAGCTGACTTGTGTATTTTATACACTGACTCTGTCATGTCTGTATAGTGTATACAGTATATCCAGCACCAACTAGCCCGTGGTACATGTAATGTAATGTCACCATTTCCCTTAAGAGACTTCTGAAGCAAACAATACCCAGCAGCAAAGAATAATTGCCAATCGGATTTTCTGAAAAAATTGATAGAAAGTCAGAGAAGACGTTAAGGAGCCCGAAAGGGGCTGTAGATGATTCACACAAATGGAAAACGTTAGATATGGGCTTATTTATACAAGGCTTTTTATCTATAGCTGAAATACTAGGATGGCATTACACAGTCAGATTTAGGTTTCTTTAAGCACCAAGACTGTCTGTCTTCCAATCCTATTTAGCCAAATTACAGTCTCAAATTTTGTGTTTGATGATACAGTAGTGCATACAACCTTTACACACATAAAGTATCTGCCATTGCAGAGCTGTAATCTTGGTGCAGTTCAGTAATTTACCATTATATAAACAATAATAGTAACAGGAGAATAGTGCAGTAGTTATCAAAACACTGTCTCTAATTTGTAACGTAATTCTAAGGCTAGTTTAAGTACAGGTCTCTTGGAAGGTTACTTCAGACACATAAGATCTTTGGCTGTCAAATTCAGCAGTTAATCATTGCCATATTTATTTATTTTTTCAAACCTCGCCTGCCATAACATAGATAAAGCCTTTTTTTTTTTTTTTTTAATACAGAATAGAATCAGCTTCTGTCTGAAACTTTGTTTAGCTACTGCATAACTTGATATTACAACTTCAACTTGAGTCATTGTGGAAATTTAAGCATGTAATGAGATTAATTTATCTTGGCTACCACCTCTGGAGACCGTTAATAAAGTCAGGCCTTCATTGGGGCTCTTTTCAACACCCGCTCAACACCCGAGCAGCTTCTTTACTCTCGTGTAGAGTGGCGCTGATAAAATACCCCAAAAGGGTGAAATTGTGCCTTCCTTGTCTCCTGACTGATTGGGGTTCTGGCTGCAGGGCCTTGCGTTCCTGATTCACTAAGGTCCAGTTTGAGCAGGAATGAAGCAGACTTCCCACCTAACTTCAGCTGACCACAACAGGAACCTGAAATTGGGGCTTTTGGTGTGAATTCCTTCCATCTCAGAAAAGTAGTGAATGCAAGTCACCAGCCTCCTGAATGACCTGTTGCCTGCCTATATTACTGTGCAAAAAATATATATATATTTCTGAATAAAAGCAACTGTTGTTTGGTCTAGACTTAATGCTATTTCCATTTGCTTTAATCTCCTCTTCAGTGAGTTTTGGTGCCTGTTTGCATCAACTCTGTATTGCATGTCTACAGCATAAGAGAAAGATGATAAGTACAGGAGTGATCTGTGCTGTGCTTGTGTGCCATACAGTGGTTGCTTACACAGTTTGGTACCTGATGCAGGGTAAACTTTTTTTTTTAATTATTTTTATGTGTGTAAATGCATCCTCAGGCTGCATTTTTGTTGCCAAGTTTTGATTTCCATAGGATTCCAACAGAAATTAAAAGGTTTCCCTACCCTGTTGGAAGCCCTAGTTCTGTGAAACACCAAAATTTCAGCACAAGATTAGTTCCACTGATGTGAGTTCTTACGCACATTTCTGCATCAAGTCTGGGGTGGATCAGGTACTACAGCAAAACAAAAACACCCACTCCACCGCCAAAGCTGTGCTGGGATGTCCAAAGCGTGATTGTTTTCCTTGGTGCTTCACTGTTGGCCAAATGATTGACAAGAAGGTTTGTAATTTTTCTTGAGCAAGCTTATCAATGACTAATGGTCCTCTTGAGAATCACTCAAATACTGCACCAAAACAATTTAGCTGTTAATTTGTCAGATCGGAGTATTCTTCTGAGTCATGAGGCAAATTCATTTTATTTGAACATCAACTAATAAAACAAGGGGAAGGGAAAGATATTTAAACTTGATGAAATGCCTCAATAGTCTATTTATGTAACTGTAAATAGGCATTTTTCTCCTTCTATTATTTAAATTTATTTTGTTACATTATGAGGCTACTTTAATAAGTGAGTTTATATTTAAAAAAACCCACAAAACACAACTGTCTGTATAAAAATTTTCTTTCTTTCTCCCTTCCTTCTTTCCTTCCTTCCTTCCTTCCTTCCTTCCTTCCTTCCTTCCTTCCTTCCTTTCCTTTCCTTTCCTTTCCTTTCCTTTCCTTTCCTTTCTTTCCTGATAAGCTATTCCCGTGGAGCGTACCAGTTAGGCTAGAAACTCTTAGGGGTCTTGGGTACCATATGCGGTTGACTCGTTGAGGGGTTGCTGATGGAGATCTCTGTTCAGGAAAGCCAGCAGGAGCTGAAGGCTACACACTAAAAAATTATTTTAACATTTCTCTGTGACATTTGTAACTAAAAATCACCCAAGAGTCTCCTAACTTGCCCTGTAAATATGGAATACCCAATCTGGGCATGTAACCTCTGGTTCTTCAGCTCTGGTCATGGGGTTGTCCCTTAAAGGACCAGAGGAGAAGTGGATCCTGCAATAACGGAGGGAGCTGCTGTCTGTGCTACGTATCTTAGACCCAACTAAGTGTGTGGCAAGCACACCTTGCTTTGTCAGACATGTCTGTTCCTACTGCCTGAGAGCTCTCAGAGATAATTGATTCTGGCACTTCTATTACTCCCCAGAATACACAAGGGCATATTTTTTACAGTCGCTCAGGCAGTAGTTTGAGGAGAACAGTTTTCCTACAGGATATTGCTTACACTACCTATTTGTGCCTTCACTGAGAATACATACAGACTTGGCACTCTCATGCCATGGTGATGAACATAACATAAAAGCAGTAGATTAAGAATGTCTTTTTGTTGCAACTTTTTTATTTTTTGTATGTCCGTCTATGCTCTCTGTTCAGTCAATGAGTCAGCCTTTAAATTAAAGAAATTCCTAATACTCCAATATCTAGAAGAAAAGGAACTGTTATTTATCTGACATATTTTTCCTTTTTTTTTCTTTGTACCCTGTTTTTGCTTGTAACTAAACATGGGATAAAACTTGATCTCCAGTTACAAAATGTCATGTATTTCACAAAGAAATAAATACAATTCTGTATGTGCATTCATGAGTGGTTTCATCACATAAATACTTGTGGCATGCAGAGATAAAAAATATACTCACAAAGACTATACATTCGGTGTTATCATTCCTGGTTACTGTGCCCAACTGTGTTCTTGTACACAGAGAAATGATTGTGCCGTGAGAATTCAAGGAAAGAGGAAAAATTGGAAAAAATGTACTTGCAGTGATTATGTATAGGTAAGTGTCCCACCATATACTTAATCTTCCTTCCAGTGCCTTAAGACACAGAACTTACTTATGAATATAAATTTTATCATGGATTTTCCATGAAGTAGTGGGGAAAAGAAATAACAGCATTATATATGAGCAATGCAAACCTAAATCAAAAGTTAATTTTCAAAGCTGATAGGCCAAATATTCACAAAAAGTCTATTAAATTACAACTGAAAATCTACACACAGACAATGAACTGCATATGTGTCCACAAAACCTCACTTATGCTCAGTTTCTCCAATTAACTGCAGGCATGAGCCTGTTTGTTCATAAATAAATGAATCTGTGCCAAATTTACTGCAGGAGGAATGCATGCTGATAGATTTGGTCCTCACTGAGAGCTGCTGCCTTGTGCTTCCATCTCAGCTCAGCACAGACTGCTCATTCGATACTTTATTTTGGAAGGGGTGAGTTCAAACTTTTGCAACTCAGATTTATTTGGGAGCAAACGACCGAGAAGTGTTTGACTAGTGGAAATGGCCACTGGCTTTTAGCTGCCCAAAGAGGCCAGAGTGATAACTAATTTTTGAAAACGCATCCGGATGAAGCAAGCCCTTCTGTTTTTTCCAGAGGATAAAAATCACAAGCCACTTGAAAATATTGGTCTGTCTCAGAAAGATGGGCTAGAGTATACTTTCTTGCACTGTCAGGGGTCTTGCAGTGTTTTTTTTCATTTTTTGAAATGTAGGATGAGTAAGATCAGAGGCACATGGAAGATGCTATAAACCATTGGAGTAGGTGCTTTGCTATGTCTTGTGTTAATGTTATAAACCTTGTTGTTCCCCTGCTGTCTTAGCCTCACAGACTATTTTGTCTCTACCTGTCATTCGTCAGTTATTGCCAGGGTATGGGGCCATAAAGGGAGCTGTGCAAGCAGAGCATGGGCAGCAACACGATACAGTTTCCTCATCTCAGTTCTTTTTCCCTCCCACTATCCCTGAACTCTGACACCCACACACAAGCCTGCTGTGCAGGAATCAAAAGAAGCAAATTTCTGCTAAGAGTAAGACACGAGAAAATTACACATGCATAGCCACGTACTCATTTTGTACTTTTTTTTTAATATTGAGGGAATTTATGTATGTTGATAATTAGAGATGTTTATGGCATTCATTAACTCTGCTTTTTTGGAAACATGTGGCTTCATGTTAATGGCTTGAGTTTGCTAACAATTTACAGGCAGACACTTACCACTCTAATATGCTACTTAGTCATTTGTTCTTGGGGTGAGCTGACCCTGTCTGGATGCCAGGTCCCCACCAAAGCTCTATCACTCCCCTCCTCAGCTGGGTAGGGGAGAGAAAACATATCAAAAGGCTTGTGGGTCAAGATAAGGACAGGGAGAGATCACTCACCAATTAGTGTAACAGGCAAAAGAGACTCAGCTTGGGGAAATTAACTTAATTTATTACCAATCAAATCAGGGTAGGATAATGAGAAACAAAATGAAATCTTAAAAACACCTTCCCCCCACACCTCACTTCTTCCTGGGCTCAACTTCACTCCCAGTTTCTCTACCTCCTCCCTCATAGCAGCGCAGAGGTATGGGGAATACGGGTTGAGGTCAGTCCATCATACGTTGTCTCTGCTGCTCCTTTCTCCTCAAGGTAGGACTCCTCACACTCTTCCCCTGCTCCAGTGTGGGGTCCATCCCACAGGAGACAGTCCTCCACAAAATTCTCCACTGTGGGTCCTTCCTATGGGCTGCAGTTCTTTATGAACTGCTCCAGCCTGGGTCCCCTGTGGGGTCACAGCTCCTACCAGCAAACCTGCTCCAGGCTGGGCTCCTCTCCATGGGGCCACAGGTCCTGGCATGATCTTCACATGGAGTCACAGCCTCCTTTGGGCATCCACCTGCTCCAGGTGGTGTCCTCCATGGCTGCAGGTGTATCTCTGCTCCACCGTTACCTCCATGGCTGCAGGGCACAGCTGCACCACGGGCTGTAGGGGAACCTCTGCTCTTGTGCCTTGAGTACCCACTCCCCCTCCTTCCTCACTGGCCTTGGTGTCTGTAGAGCTGTTTCTCTCACATATTCTCACTCCTCTCTCCAGCTGCAGTTGCTGTTGTGCAGCTACTTTTTCTTAAATACATTATCCCAGAGGTGCTACTGCCGTCACTGATGGGCTCAGCCTTGGCCAGTGGTGGGTCCATCTTGGAGCCAGCTGGCATTGGCTGTATCAGACATGGGGGAAGCTTCTAGCAGCTTCTCACAAAAGCCAGCCCTGTAATCCCCCTCCAATACTCAAACCTTGCCACACAAACCCAATACAGTTCTTCATATATTTAATTTTATGTATATACCTGCCTGAGCTCCAGAAATCACTTACTCCATCACCCACGCTGCTTCTCTTACTTAAAGATGTACATGGGTCCCAATTGTACAAGATATTTAGCATATCCTTAAATCTAAGCATATAAATACTCCCACCGAGGTATATGGGACTGCGTACTTAGAGTGAAGCTCACACTTAAATTGCTCATTCAGAGCTAAAAAAATAAATCACACACAACTTCCTGATTCCTGCACAGTCCACTATTACTCCAGGACTCTGTTGTGTTTTGTGACTTCATGGCACTTTTTTTTTTTTTAAATCCTCTGTTGAAGAGTCATCCTGCTAGGATCTCCCTCTTCTATTTCTTTGCTGAGGTGAACATCTCATTCACCCTCTTGCAAGTGTTTTTTTTCTAATGCAGCTCTGGGTGAGGAATCACTCCTGGAGAGCACAGACTGGCACCCAGCTGCAGGAGCACGGCCTTAGCTGCTGTTGCAGGTGTTGTCCTCAATGTGCAATGCACGTTGCAGCATGTTTTTCACACAGTGAAGTGCAATCTATCAAAGTGGTGCTTTTCCCTGCTTTTCACACTTTTTCCAACCTGTGTGTGCTTTGGATGATGGCTTTAAGCACAGTGAGGTCAGCAGTGTGGTCTGGGCATATCTTAAGTGTTCTGCACACAAACACACCTCAGGCCTTGAAAAAATGCAGCCAGACGACACAATCCTTATTTCGGGAAACTTGACGCCAAACTGCTTTCTAATTCCCCGGAGAATTACCCTTTAGTAAACGTGATTCTGTTCAGAGACTCAGAGAGAAAGAGCTCTCCTATTACCCTTAATGTTTGTTCTCTGAGGACCAAAGCACTTATACACAATCTTGTACAACTCTGATAATACTGATTTTTTTTTTTTTAAGTCCTGGTCATTTAATCACAGCTTAGTATCCAAAATACAACCTGAACATTTGGAAGACTATTTGTCCAACTTCTCTACTTTTTCCTTTATACTTTTCCATTCTATTCTCTTTACACTTTTTGGAGAAGGGAATTCTCTTTTGTTATGCTCTTATACAGGGCAGATAATAGGAGCTCTCTTTTAAATAGGAGCTCTCTCTTCCATATACTTTCGTAATACGTGTGTATTCTTAACACAAACTGCAAACAATTGCAGCTGCACACGCTTTTTATTTTTTCCAGCTTTTCACTTCTGCTTCCAGAGTGCTATGCAGAATAACTTACTGTATATATTCACAAAATGATGTTTCTTAGTGTATCTGTCTGTTAAAAAGTCTTTGAGAAAGGGAAAAGTTTCAACATCTCCAAGGGAAAAAACCCATGAATTTCACAATGTCGGGACCTAAATTTTCATTGTAAAAAAAAAAAAAGGAGGTAATGGTAGCAGATAAGGAGGAAGGATTATAAGGTAATATGATGTCTAGAAGCATCGGTTCTTGTTTTATTTCTGCAGATAAACTTTTATACACAATTGCATTTCAGTAGTTTTACATTTGGTTTTGAATCTTTTTCCAAAGACTATTAACAAAGTAAAGAAAACAGCATTTTTCAAACTACTCCATGTCTTGAGTAGGAAAGGAAGCCAAACAGAAAAAGGACCACTTTTTGCTCAATAGGAAACTCTACTCTTAAGGAATATTTTTGGAAGGAAAATCTTGTCTGGAATAATACTAAACCCTCCAAACTCTACACTGAGATCCCACAGACCAAAGATATCCAGTCAGGCAGAGAAACAGAATAAATGAAGGAAAAAAAATCACAACTGAAGAAAAGCTCATTTTTACAACTAATAGTCATAGAATGGTTTAACCTTAAAACACGTAGAGGTTTCTTGAAGCTCTGTGGATGCTGGGCGTGCCAAGCATATTTGAGGTAGAAATTCTTGAAAGTCAAATCACTTATTGTCTTCACACCTTTGTCTAAAAATCAATCTCTCTTCCACTTAATCAATTAACCGTGTTTCATTTTAAATACGTGCAGATGGACACAATTCAAAGTCACAATAAGACAAATTGTGTAATAGTACCATGTTCAATATCCAGATAAATGCCTATCTGAAGTATGAAAACATTACCTAGTGTGTTGTCTGCAGGTTCAGATTTCAGCAGAAAGGCATGCATTTAAGTGTCAATAATATTGCTTTTTTACTTATGTGTATACAAAGTGATCATTCATTACAACAACAGAGAATATGCCTTATTCCTTTGCCACATATCTTCCCTGAACACACTCTGCTTAACTGGTGAAGAATTCAAGGTCTGTATTTATTGTTCAAGATAACCATTTCTTTACAGCAAATGCATTCTGGGGAAAATACCTCCTTAGGATTTAACTGCTGGCTATAGGTTACTTTGAGAAATAAGATGATGTGGTTTTTTGAGTAGTTCACCTACCATAAACAACCTTCAGATCTGTAGATAAAAACTATTATCTTGGTGCACTTGATTTACAGAGCTATTAGAAGTGGTTCTGTATTTAGCAGAAGGCCCTCCTGCAGCACAAGAACCTGCTTCACCTGCCTGGCATCGATCAGAGAGAGCTAATAATGATCATAAAGCCGGTGTAGTGACTCGGAAGACGACGGTGTGAGCAAACCCTAGGAAGACGATGGGTTCCTGATCTTCACTCTTTCATTCTCCCACTCCTGTCAATAAAACTTGGCTTTTAGTGAAGTGTATCCCCATTTTACATAATAGGTGCTAGAAGTGGAGATGAACTACAGTGGAATGGTGACTAGCAGCTCTCAGCTCCTTCACACAGCACATGATTCCTATTCTTCCTTCTTAAAGAAGGAATTTACGGTGTCTGATGTATCTGCGGGTTGAGGCTTGCAGCTGCAGCAGGCACAGCCCACCCATTGAAGTTGGTATGAACCTAACGTATCGGGTTTGCAAGAACAAGACCTCTAAATTGGCTTTTGTCAATGTTTCTTACTTTTTTTTTACTAATACAGATTTGGCCATAGTTTAAAAATAAGTAAATAAAAAGTTAAAGGCAAGCACCTCCCATTACAGTCATTAAAATAAATCTTTTTACTCTCTTTACTCACTGACAAAAACTCTGATCAATGAATGGATTCTTATTCCAATTCTGTGTGTCACTAAAACCCTTGGCAGTAGATCCATTGGCCCAGCTGAAAGCCACATTGAAGAGCTCTGTCATGATCAGAAGCAAGTGAACTCTAACATTCACGGGATATGTAATAACATAAATTCCACAAGTGAGGGATCTGTACTCAAAATATTTGTCCACTCAACTCCAGGAATGGCTGAACACAGACAACAACTTTGGAGAGTAGTGTGTATCAAAAAACAGAGACACAAAGCTATTGAAAAATGTCAGAATAATTTGTGCAAGAGAAGAAAAGATTCCAGATGTGGAAAAAAAAAAAGGTGATTTTCCAATGCATTGATTCTGGTTTTTTTCTGTCTGCAAATTTCTGTTTACACTGCACATAGGATAAAAGGTCAAACATTTACCAAAAATTAATGTTTAAATTGTACATGGAACCATAGTGATAAACACTCATGCAAATGTATTTATGGTTGAATTGATTTTTTGTTGTCACCTTTTTGCTGTCAACCACAAAAGCAAAATCCTGTAACTGATTCAGTAAACCCCTGATGAGCATCTAGTTGGAGTTTAACACAGTGAACACTGGATATTTGAGGCTTGCCTTTGTATATAGAGGAAAAAAACCCTAGCTACACGTGAAAGAAAAATATGTGAGTAAACTCATTTGTTGGAGAATTCTATTACATGAATGGAAAGAGAAGATAAATTTGTCAGATAAAATATTTATTGAGACTTTTAAAAAAATTTTATTTTCAGCCTGGCCAAAGGAGATCATAGCTGAACTATGCACAACTGAGACAGAATGAAATGGCTTTCATTTGATAGCCAAAACTTATACAAACTTATTTAATATTTTATAGTCCCAGTATGATATTTCGTGAGATCAGACTGTCTTTGACAGTATTGAGAGTATTGCAAGAACAAACACAGAGCAAACAAAAAATACACTAAAGAAACCAGAAAATCTTCTGAAAGTGGAGATTGTGCAGCTTTCCTGTTAACTGATTTTGTTTGAACACACAGAAAAGAAGCCAAACATTTAAAAGAAGATGTCAACCAAAGTTAATAATGTTTCAAAGGAGGATTATCTCTGACCTTACCGAAGATTAAAATGAGTTTGAGTATCATCTATATCAGTTCATTCCATGATAATAAACTACACCAAAAATAAAAAAATAATTATTAATAAATAAAATAATATAATAAATAAAAATATAATAAATAAAAAATAAAACTTCATGATGTGTCTTTCAAAATGAAGCAATAGCTGATTTTTCAGAAACATGGAACCACATAGCTCTAGGATGAGTTTCCTGTATTATCCTACTGGTTAGAAATGATGAAGAATTTCTCAGTGCGTACTGTTGAACTCTGATTCCAGTGTGATCAAAACTCAGCTGCTTCTGTGGAATGGATCCTTAAGAAGGTTTAAAAAATAGCTTTTTATATACATATATGTAAAAGAGATCTGGTGAACCAATGACACATTATGTGTGGTTTCTTCTGCTTTAAGGAAGAAGAACATTAGTATTCCACTAATAGATAAAATGTCACCTGAAAGTTCACCTTTCTTCATAATACTGTAATTAGTATTTCATATACTATAATTTTACTCTTGATGAGATAAGCACTTTCTGAGGAAATTTCAATATCTATATTGCTAGTGCTGACAAAAAAGCAATTTAAAGTGACAAATTTTAATACCTAATGGCGGTCTGAACCTTTTGATATAGTGGCATGAATATCAAATATTTTAGGTACCTTCAAGGTTTTAGTGACTTTACAGCACTGCAAACAGGCCATGCTCAGAACTTCCTGATTTTCCTCTGTTTTCCCTGTTTCTTTTTGTTGAAGTCATCCTTCTGTGTGGCTCAGCTTTGCAGAAAAACTCTTTTTTTTTCTCTGCCCTAGTCTGAAAGACTGAGTGTCAGTTTTGTTCTGATCTAAGGAAATCTGAGACCATCGCTCAGAGATTCCTTTCATCAGCAGGTGCCAATTGAACAGAAAGAGAATGCTACAGAAAACCTTCAAAAATCCAGGGTGCATATTTGTGTAAGAAGTTGCAGCCAAAGGCAATATGACATATTTCTTCTTATCTTGTTGACGTGCAGAGACTTGTGTCTGTAGTTCCCAGACATGCTAATTCTGTTCCTAAATACCATCTCATAATGACTGAACCATACCCCAGAGCATTTTTAAAGGACTTGGTTTACTTTGGTGCTTTGCAAGACCTAATACAGCTGCCATAAATTAAAAAAAAAAAAAAAAAAGAGACAGAGAACTATTAAAATATTTAAAAATATATTGGAGATCGGAAAAGTATTATTACTTCACTTTTGAAAAAATCCCTCAAGGTAGCCAGAAGCCATGCAAACATCATGGGACTGGGTTCCATTACAGAAAAACCCAAACTCATTAAAAGGGAAAAAAAAAATCTCTGCAAATATTTCAATTAAATCTGGGCCTCTGTTTCAGTTTAACCTGAGACAAGCTTCTGGATTTTATGTCCAAACCAGGTGGAGCTGGATGCTTTTTGACTGAGAGTATTATGAGGTTTGTCACTGGTTCAAAGCCAAACCCCAAAGTTAACAGGTGTTTGCCTTCATGACTCAAACCAAAATACATTCTTGCATTGTCACAATGAAGATAAATTCCTGAATTTTACAGCACTGCAGTGGTAAATCTCAGGTCCTTGCTCTTATGAAACGTAAAACAGAGACAAAACCAGAACTGGCACTTTCCTGCTGGCTGGGCACGTCAGCTGTATTCTTCAATGGAAAATGTCATCTTGGACTCCTCATTCACCCCAACAACAGCTTCTACCTTCAGCGAGGGGTGCTGGGTGACAAAAGGTTTCTCTAAAGGGGTGCAATGGGGATGACTGTCCCATGAGTTGCTCTGAAAATAAGTCTCTCTTCCCACCACTGCAGAACGAGCCCATTTATTTTCCATGTGAGCTTTTTCAAGGGTATAGATGGCCAGCAGTAGGCAGCAAGCAAGGGGACAAGGGGCTGATAATCCACCCAACTGGGCAGATCTGAGTTATGCAACATGAGGGGTGCGACAGTGCTGACACATCCCAAAAAAACTTTGCGTCAAAAATTCTGTAGTGTAGTCAAGAAGAATTTCCTCAGTTGGCTTTAGTGAAACCAACACATAGTACTTTACTCACGTCACCCAAAATATGTTATAATAAAAGTAACGTGGAGATATAATGCTTCCCTGCTACAACTTGCAAAACTCAAATAATGTCATACAAAACTTGAACAAGTTTAGTGAGAATTTGAGCTGACCTAAACTTCCTAAAGGCCTTCTTTTTTTTTTATTATTGTTTAATTTTTTAAGATAAATTACATATGTTAACAAAACTGATATCAGGAACTGTGAAAAATGTCCCTCTACAGACACAACTGATTTTAGAAGGAATCATAACAGGAAAAAAACAAAATGGAGATGATACATTTTCTTTTTACTTGTCAAACATCCCTGGAACTTTCTGTCCTTGCAACTGCTTAGGAAACAACTTCAAGCCTAAAGAGGGAAATTAGTCATCATACTTGGCTAAAACTGGCCCACATATTTTGCCAAAAATATTATTTAAAAGACTAGTTTTGGGGCTATTTAAATTCTTTGTGAATTCATTAAATACTTTATGAATGGATACAGGTGATAAAAAGGTAGCTATTTCAGAAATATTTATATTGGAATTTAAAAAAAAGATGTTACATTTATCTTAAAAGAAAACTAAGAGGCTTTTAAAAAGGGTTCAGAATAGCCTCAAAATATCATCAATCAGATATGAAATTGCTGAATTTCTCTTCATTCATCACAGCAACCTACCACTTCCAAAACATCAGTGATGAACATTGTAAAAGGATTCCCCAAAATAATTTCTTAACAAATGGAAAAAAACCCCTCCCAACGTTACTGACATAGAATCATAGAATGACCTGGGTTGAAAAGGACCTTAAAGATCATCTAGTTTCAACCCCCCTGCTGTGGGCAGGGTTGCCAACCACTAGAGCAGTCTGCCCAGGACCCCATCCATGTCTTTACTCAGAGCTCTTATATGACTGTGTCACAGACATCCATGGAGAAAAGTTCTGCTGTTAAAACATATTAAAACCCTAATGTAGACAAAGCATTTATATTCCCCTTAGGAGAGCCAGAATTTTTCCAGAGGTCAAAAAATGTTAATCTGTCCAAATAAAAATGTTCTGTAAGAATGTGTCTGTGTCTGCAGGAGTGGCTTCACTCCGAGTTTAATTCCCCTAACTGCCCAAATGCTCCAGCAATCACCTGTAAAAATGTGTTGCAGGGTAAACTGGAGCTACATCGGTTCATTCCTTGTTTGAAATGTACCAGCAGGGTCCCACCTTGGCAGGAAATTATTTCAGAGCATTTTTCCTGGGTTGCCAATCAGAGATGCCCTTGGAAAGATGGGAGCATGGGGAGGAATTGCTATTTAACAGTCACTTCGCTGTGTTCACCTGTTAGTACTAGATCCAACAGAGTCCAACATCAGGGAGGAACCAGAAGGTGCTATTTAAAACCATTTTTACTCCCTGGCTGGGGAGAAACAGGCTGATCCATCTCTAAAAGGTGGGTGGAGGGAAAGTGCTTTCAAATAGTGCAACTTCACAAGCAACTAAATCTGTGCTCTGCACCAATATTTCAGAATAACTTTTATATAAGAACGTGTCAGGGTAAAATACTTTGTACATCTTTTTACTTCTCTATTTTAAAATCATTGTCTAGAATATGAGTTTGGAATTTTCTGAGATATATAGATATGTATAGCTGTGCAGATGTATACTAGGATACAAACTTGTAGATGTGTAGGGGTCTGTTAAATCTAGTGTATCAACTCTTGCCTGAACAGTGGAATGCACACTAAAAAGCTAAGATTAAACACAGATTTGGAGATTTTAATCATTCACTGATTGTGATCATGCAGAGGCACGTGTGTGTTCAAGCCCTAGCAGTGATGGCTTGCTTGACTGCCCTGATCGGGCAGTACTTGGTCCAGGAGTTGGGGCTCTAGGGATCATTGTTCAAAGAAACATAAATTGACTTATGGGAATGCTTCAGCACTTTGGAAACTTTGACATTGTCTAGACAGGTCTAATTTTAAATTATTTATCGGTGGATTCAGCCATTTACTGATGGTGGATGCCTACTTGAAAAAATTTTCTTCCTTAATTATACAGCTCCACAGACTGTCCCGACTGTGTTTCGTAGAGTTATATGAACAAAACAGTTCCCTCTGTGCACATAGTTGTCTGGGACTATACATTATTATTTTTTTTCATGTTAACAGTAAAGGTGGTATGAAATAGCAGTGTAACTAAACAGAAAAGGATTGTAACTTTTTCATGCAAAGACTCTGTGAGAAAGATCACATTAAACACTTTTTAAATAGTAAAATCACCCTGGGCTGTGAGCTAGGACGGTGTAAGGCAGGAAGGCTGATGGACTGGATCAGATGGATGCCTCTCTGGAAGACTTATGGGGATTAGAGGCTGACANAAAAAAAGTCCAGGAAGGATAAAACTTCAATTTCACAATAAGAAATGCTTTTTAATTGTTAACTTGTTGGGTTTTTCATTGATGCAAACACACCTATAATCATGACTGTACTGTATGTACCTACATGTAAGTACACGCCACATAGAAACGTGACATGCCAAGCACACAAAAATAGCATCATCTTATTACTGCTGGAGAACTGCACATCCCCTGCATTGTGTGAATATTGTCTGTGTACACGACGTGCATAAACTTGCACTGTTACTTTTACATTAAAAAACCCTCACATAATAAGATGCCAAAAAAGAAAAATAAATCACAAAGACATAATTTTAGTAACTTCTTGACAAGCACTTAATGTCTTCCAGTCAAGCAAGAACAGAAAATATGTTAGTTGCTTTTTAAACTATTATTCCAATAAAAAGTAATTATAGTGATTAATTGCATAATGATTACTGTAATCACAGCCTATTCTTAGTTGATTAAGAAAGACAGAAGCAGCTCACAGAAAGCTTTCCACTAAAACTATCTGTGTTTATTTTATTTGCCCTTTGCTAATTTTCTTATCAGAAGCCATGAATGGTGATATTTCCAAGACAACCTTGCCAGCTGCTTTGAGACTAATCCACTGTCCATTGACAAAAACTCCATTGAAGAGATTGAAAAATGTGTTAAGTGCTATTATGGAGGCAAGAAAGTCTTTGACCTTAACCATTGCTG